>JAUZNJ010029318.1:0-15500 GCA_034780135.1 Jordanella pulchra | reverse complement strand
CTTAACTGCAACTGAGCAAATTGTGCAGCTTTAGCTAACCTGTACATCAGGTTGTGGTTACTTTTAGCTACCTTCAGCAGTTCATGATTGGGCTTAGGAAAAACAAAGGAACAAGAAACTTTTACTTTAGACTAGTAGAGAGATGGTTATAATCCCTGCCTTGTTTTAGAATCAGATAAATGAAAAGCTCTTGTAATGTTGATGTTTGGGCCCTTTGTTAACATGTTTTTTTAAGGTTCCTTTTTCTTCCTTTATCAAATGACGGAAGAAATAACAATATTGGCTTTAACAATTATTTCCCAGGATATCGTCAGTATATATCAGGGGTCGTGAGACCAATGGGAAAAAAAAAGAAAAGAAAAAACCTGTATAGGTCGATCTCTAGTGGGTTTCTGGTGAAATGGGCTTAGTTCAGCAGAAAAAAATGCACATTTTCATGTTCATATTTTAAGAACCTGCTGAACAACATGTCACAGAACCCCTAAAAGATCAATTTCATATAAAGAAATGAATGTTTTATTAAATAGATTCACCATTAGTTGTTGTTTAGGTGAATTCCACTGGGATTGTGAAGAAGGAGCTTCTCTGTCAGCTCCTTTTTATAATAATCAATGGAAGAAACAAACATGTTGTGTTTGTTTAGACCAGTTGCTCTGTTTTGTGTCTGCTGCTCTCTCTTGGTTTTTTCAACTACATCACTTTGAGATCTAAACCATAGCTGCTCACAAACCCAGCTTGGAGTCATGTTATTCCACTAGTAAAACTGAATTTTCCAGTAAAAGTTTGAAGTTCCCTACGTTTTATTCTGGGATTCTGTAGAGACAGTTTATCTCTACAAACATGTTGTTAATTCCTACAAACAAATGAGATAATATCACCAGTCTGATGTTAAACCAATTTAAACAACACTTATTGTTTCCCTAGCTTCCATGTCTGATGTTGTGTACTGGCTGCTATGAAAACAGGAGCTACACACCCAGTTTCAGTATGAATTTATGACATTTGTAAACACTCTGTTATCCAGAGATGCTTGTCACTGCTCAGCATTTATAAACAGCTGAACACATTCAGCTTCAGTTTCTATTAATAAACACCAGCTGGTAATGTTGGAACATCCAGCAGAGTTTATGTGCCAAGTAAAAAGAAAAAAAAATACTATTTTAATCAGGTTTTATAAATACCAGCTGGTGTTTTTTTGTTGTCCTCAGTTGCTGATCTATGAACAGTGGTAATAAACAGGATTTATAAATACCAGCTGATGATGTTCAGTAACTCGACAGACTTCATGATTTTTATGAGTTAGAAAAAAAACATTTTTTTCTTGATTTAGAAAAACCTGTTTTGTATTTATTTACTGTATTTACAGCTTATTTTTGGATTTGTTTTCTTTATATTTCAGTGCTTAATTAAGGATTTAGAAACTTTGGCTGTTGATAGTAAACGACCCAACAGTGTGAATATGGGTCTCAAATTGTCTGTATGGTGGTGATATTAAACAGCAGGAAGCTGAAACAAAACCCCAACGTTTCGTTTATAATGAAACTGTTTTTTGTTTGTGTTTTTGGGAGGCGGCGGGAGTTAAAAATGAAATCTGACTGGGTACTGGGATAGAACCAGTTTGATAGAGCCAACATTAGTGAAGGTGGTTGTAAAACCTTTTGAATGATGCTCATGACATTGATAGGCAGACACCATGTCTCATTTTAATTTCTCCTACATGTTGAACATGTTTCTTTTTCTGTGTTTATCTTTAAACCTATTATAAAAGGTGCTTTAAATAGAAAAAATAATCTAATTGTGAGGAAACAACCAAACTGCGTGAGGAATGTCTCCTCGTCTTTATAAACTCTGACATATTGCTGTCATGATTTGATCTGCAGAGCTGCTGTTCCTCACTGCAGACCCACCAAAGCTCTGAGGATGGAAGCAGAGCTACTGGAGGCCGGATCTAGGTGAGTCCATTGGCAGAAATGGACGCCACTGTGGCTGTCCCAGTTCCCTCCTAAAGGTTTCCTCTGTTTCAGATGTCAGATGGTGCTCTGAAGAAGCCATGGGTAGCTGTTTAAGCTGTCCAGAGAAAGAGTCAGTTCCAGATAATCATCAGAGTAAATTCAAGGTAAGTTCCTGCCTCTACCTGCCCGCCTCCCCACCCACGCCCTCACTTACTCACTAATGACCGTCCCACACTTTCATTTCACAACCAGCAGTTCAACTCTCCTGTTCTGTGAGAAACACTTATTTCAGCTCTTGTCATTATGAGGCAGATTGAGCTGGTGAGTCACCTGGAGCAAACAGAGAGGAGTCATAAATCGGTTTGACCGCAGTAATGATGATCAAGTAGAAGTAGTTGTGAAAATTCTTTTTAGCCACCAAACATGTTGCTTCATTTTAGATAATTGAAATGTTTCTGTTGCACAGATCAGATCTTCATGTGTGGAAGATGATCTGGGTTTTATATCATATAACCAGAAGTCTGATGTTTCTTTTCCTACAAAAGTTGCAGTTAAGAAAGTTTGTCCCTGAAACTTCAACGTGGCTTTTTTTAAAAAAAAAATCTGTCTTAATGTTTGCGTTTTTTAATTTCTTATCATGTGTCATGAACCACGTGCCTCTCTTATCGATTACATCTTATTATGATGATGAGAAATTCACTTTTGAAAAGTTTGAAGTCCCTCTCGGATTCCTGTTTAGGAAGGAAAAGAAAGCTGAGTTTTGAGGACTATGGCTGTGTCAGAACATCTGGCCTAACCCCTAAACCCCTCAATCACTATATAGAGCAGGAATTACATAGTGAACCCGGATAACGGACCGTTTGGACAGACGATCACTACTTTTCGCTCCCTGTTGGTTACGTTACTCCATCTTCCCGCACGGTGCCCGCACCATATTTTTTCTTTCTTATCACCAAAACAAATCATATGAAACAAATTCCCAGAATGCTGTGTGAGGAGAGCTCTCGCAAAGCATTCTGGGATATACATCTAGTAACCATGGATGATCTGTTAATCAATCAATCTGTTTCTAAGTTTTTTTTCAATCAATATATGAATAGCAAAAGGGTGCTCTAAAGACTAATTAATACCGATTTAAAACCAGGTGAGGTCAAAACTAGGCCTATTAAGGAGGAGCCTATAAATAAATGAAAAGGTATTTCATCATAAATGCGAAGTATTTATACGTTTGTTTATCATTTCTGCTCAGACTCAGTTCCTCTTTCAGATAATGCCATGTGTTAGCATCTGTATACAGCAGCGATTTAATCAGTTACTGAGTTGACAATTATTTCAATTAGCAATTAATCATGTTTGGCTGGATTACTTGTTTCAGTCCTATTTATCTCATGAACATCCTAAAAGGAAACACTGTTACACGTTGCTTTCATTTGTGTTGGATTTCTCTCTGACATGGTTTAAATGTCAGAGCTCTGATTCAGGACCGAACAAAAGATCATTCATCTGCCTGAGCTCAAATACATTCAGCAGGGATGTCCCAAAACAACTTCTCATATCCAATGCTTTAGTGATATTACATTTTTAAATATTGACTGATAAGTATTTATTGCATTTTTTGTAGTATTGAGTGTACAAAAGGGCTTGATTTAGTAATAATACTCAAATACAGAAGATTAGTCGACAAGAGTTATTATCAGAACAACTGATCCATTGGTTATTAACCATTCAGTTACATTAACTTTAGATGGAAGCAGTGTTTTTCTATTAGCTTGTTTACATTAGAGATTTTATATGCAGGATGATATATATATTTTTTAATAAATCCAACCAAATTCTGATATCAATAATTGATCGGGACCTCTCCAACATTCAGTACTTCGGGTACAGGTCAGAGAGTTATCTGCACTGAGGAACTGACTCCTTTCACTCTTCATCTCACCCTTTGTTTGAATGGTCATTAGAGGCCTGTGGCTCCTTCCTGAGATGGATCAGAGGGGAATCACCTCATCATCCTCTGTATCAGAACCATACAGATTACATCTGATGCATGAAGAACACATGCAGACCAAAGTCTGACATTCAGATCAGAACCAAGCACCTTGATGATTGGATCTTTTACGTCCTTTGATTTGACACTTAATTCAGCTTTAAAGAGCTTTGGCTGCTTTCTCATGCTGAATCAGTTCACCTAAGTCCTAAACAGACTTGTTTCATCAGCTCCCCCAGTTCCACTTTAACCCTTTAAAGCCAAGTGTATCATATTTGATACATGAAGTTTTGAGACCTCTGCATCATCAGTGGGATATTTTCGCTCTTGAGAACCCGACTTTATAAATCAGAAATATGTAGGGAACAGAAAATGGATACAATATTATATGGAAATGCCTAATGTATCAACATTTATGCAAATAATGATCAAATGTAACTATTTTTTTCATAATTTTTCATAGAATTCAATGACACCTCTTATATTAAAAAATCAGAATTTTCCGTCAATAATTTAATGGTTCGGGCCTTAAAGGGTTAAATCTCTTTCTCACTGTCTAACAGAGTCCTGGAACGACTAAACATGACGAATTATTCCATATTCTTTCTGTTTCTGTAAAATCACTGGATCCTAGAGCTCCGCAGCAGCGTTCACTGTGTTTTTATGATGTCAGGTGATCAATGTGGACGACGATGGGAATGAGCTGGGCTCAGGCGTGATGGAGCTGACCGAATCAGAGCTCGTCCTCCACACCCATCGCCGTGACGACGTCAGGTGGCCTTACCTCTGCCTGCGTCGCTATGGCTATGACTCCAACCTTTTCTCCTTTGAAAGTGGCCGTCGCTGCCAGACCGGCCAAGGTAAGAGTCCAGCTTTACGACCTTGTTAGATGTCATGTCAGTTGAACTGGTAAGAGGACACCTGTCTTTGATGGCGTCCTGTCGCTGGAAAGCTTTGTGCCATGGGTCTTCAGCTCTAATGTCTCCAGAAAGTCTTGTATGTTTTGCATCTGTGAGTCTGATGTACAGGTGACTGCAGATTATCAAGAATCCCTTAAAGCTTTGGGAATCTAAAGAAGCTGCAGGTGTCCTGAGTAGGGATGTAAACAAATGATCTACATGGGATTCATTGTTAGTTAATGGTTTATTCAACTGAAATTTGCTCCAATCTGACTAACTGATAACATCCACTTAGACCTTCTTTCAAAGTTGTAGCTGTAGAAGGGATTTATTTATTTAATAGGGACAATGCACATTAATTAACAATTTGTAACTGCACCAGAATTAGCTAAAAGGCTAATTTTCATTTGTATTCCCTAGACAAAGCAAAGTTTGTCTTTGTATAACAAAATTCATTTATACAATCAAAGTAAAAAGGCCTTAAACTACACAAATTTGTCAATCAATGAAAAAGAAAATGCAGTCAGTTTAAACAATAAATACAGACGGAAACAAGATTTAAATTTCATAAAACGTTTAAATCCCCCCCCAAAAAAACGTTACCTTGATTGTTCATATTGAAGGTGAATGGGATTAGGAAGGTGTTTGCTATGCAGAATGTTAACATATTTGACGTTAGAGTCGATTCTTTAGTTGTTTTGACTGATTATTATGGGCAGATGTTTTGATTTTCTGAGGAATAGTTACAATCCCACGCAGGAAAGACGTAACCAAAAATGCACTCTGACCAAAAGTGTTTTTCATCCTGAGGCACAACGATGGTTGCAGGAGAAGTAGTGATGATGGAGGCATGCTTGAGCAGAAACATGACATTTCCTTAAGTTATCACCGAAATATTTCCTATTCAGCTTTGCTGCAATGCTGCCACCTCAACAAAAAAATAACAATGTGTGAAGAAAAGATGGAATGAAGCAAAACATTTGTTACACGGTAGAAAAAGACAAGATACTAATGATTGTGATTTGTTTATTTATTTTGAGGGATTTCGTTGGTTAATGCTTTTGACAGAGCAAAGTTTTAACTACTAGAACCATGCAGGCTTACACTGAAAACGGTGCAGCTGTGATGCATAGCTAAAATCAATGTGTACACCCACGTTTACGATGCTGTGCAGGTCAGGTTACTGAGAACCTGCAGCTCAACAGATCAATTCCACAAGAAGTAACGTTTGGCCAGAGGCCGCATCAAGCTTCTGGATTTTATCAAGCCAAACTGGACAAGTTTTGCTCCAGACAGGAAAGACTTTGGGTAAATTTCAGAATAAAATCAATACATCAACTTTCACTAGTCAACTTTACTTGACTAGTTAAAACAACATGACTAAGCTATGTCTAAGCTTAATAATGTATGAGGAAAATCCTTTTTTAATTCCATATTTAATACAGCTGGGACAATAAATGGATTTCTTCGTATTGTAAGAAACATTAAGTCATGTTATGAATAGGTCTTGTTGATACAAGAGGAAACTCAGGATTTTAAAAGAGTGGCTACTTATAATCATTAGATATCAGTCAGCTTTAAACTAACCCAGTCTATAACTTGCACTTCTAATCCTGAGACAAATTTGGTCTAAACAGTGGAAGAACAAAAAAGGAGAAGATCCTGTAGTAATGACAGGAATCCTATAAATGTGTCTGTTCTATCTAAAGCATAGACCTGCAGCTGCTTCAGGAGAGCACAGGTTTTTCACAGTGCGCTCAGAGACAGCTCCCCCTGCTGTTAAGTTATAGCAATTACAGTGACTAGATAAGGGCCTTTTTTACTTCCACCTGGATCCTACGTATTAAAATATTGGAAGATGATGATTTTTAAATTAATTTGAGTTTGAACTAAAAACATGTAGTGTACTTTTGACAAAGGCTCAGGGTTTACTTTTTGTCTGAAGCAGATTGAAAAACACATAATGGTGACATTTCTTTTGACAGTTAGCACCTTTAGCATAACTGTCTGGCAATGTTTCCTTGATGAACTGTGGTTCACAAAATAATCATCCTGAGCTTTTATGGCTGTATTAATCTTACTCATCTTTAACTGTTTGTTGATGTCCCATCTGATGTTTTTTTCTTTTTCAACACTAAACTCTCTCTGAAGATGATGAGGATGATGAGGAGCAGGTTGCTAACCAACTGTTGACTGACACAATGCTGATGTTACAAGCTCAGCACCATGGAGTTAAAATCTATAAGGATATATAACTGAGTAGTTGCTTTTAATTGTTTACAGTGTTAATCTTTATTAATCTTGGAAGGTGTCTTTTAACTCAATTATAGTCACTGCATCCTCACACAAAAACAAACAGAAATACACATGTAAACATCTCTGCCCAACAAGACATTTTAGTTCTCTATGAAACTTTGCAGAGAAAAAATAAAAATAATTATAACCATCCATACCTGTAGTTCGGGTTGGATTTCTGCCTGTGTGAAACTAACCAGAATTTAGTGTTATCCACAGGTCTTTGAGTTCAAGATTACTTTCTTCAACTTAAACCAAAACTAAATTCCTTTCACCTCAGTTTCCCCTCTGAACTTCATCTTTTCTGTAATTCACACCGGCTCTGTTGCTTTGGGGCTTAAAGGAGAAACCTCCTAGGGCGTGGAGGTGGCGCAGTGGTTAGCGCACACGACCCATGTACGGAGGCCTTAGTCCTCGACGCGGGCGACCCAGGTTCGAATCCGGCTTGTGGTCCTTTCCCGCATGTCTCTCCCCCTCTCTCATACCCCTTTCCTGTCAGCCTACTGTCAGAAAAACGAGCCACTAGTGCCATAAAAAGCTCAAAAAATAAAATAAATAAATAAATGCGTAGCAACAATAATCTCCACCAGGCTTGGCTCCAGCGAGAGTACTTTTGGTCCAGAGGAGGGGCCTTGATGGTGTCCTACCAAGCCCTCTACACTAAAGTGTTTAGATATGAGAGATCCTACCAGTTAAAAGACAATGGTCTTGATTACAAGACAATTAGAAAAGTTTTTATTTTGCTGTCCATTAATCAACATATTATTAATAACTCTTTACTGGGAACCAACTGAACTAACACAACAGCAGGCAATTCTGGAGTTCATATGGAGATATTCAAATAGTGGTTTATGCTCTTATGTTAGATGTTTATTGAAGTAAATTTCATTCATTGCCTTTTTTCCCCATGAGCTATTTCTCTAGAATTATGTGCGATCATTTTGTTATTTTGCAAATGATTCTCCATTCTGAGAAATGATTCTCTAGCCTCTTGTAAGGGGTAGAAGAAATATCAGAGGAGCAAGAATGACTTGATTAATGCATGATAAAAAAAATATCATTATTCAAATAAGAAGCTGTCACTCTTCTCATGACACGAGGGAAATAACAAATGCAATGCTCAGAGGGAAAGATTTTTTTAGATTTCTTATAGAGCAATGCGAAAGGTTCTTAATAGCCTTGATCCCAATGCAATGAAATCCTATAAAGCTGGGCTCATAAACCATGACAGTGGCATGGAAATTACCTGAAATGAATGATGTGGAAAAAAAGGATAACAACATGTCTGTGTACAAAAGCATAAATGCTTTAGAGTCCTAATTATCTTAGATGTTATCTTTAAAATTTAATCTTTCTTGGTGTTTCTCACCATGTCCAAACCAAGATGAAATAGAATTTGAATTCAGTGGACGAACAAGTATTTTAAAGGCATCAAATATAAATACATAAAATAATATGCAAAACTTAACAATATAAAAGGGAATACACCTTGGGAGCTTTCTTTCAATTTAAGCACATCACCTGGGCATTCTTGGATGAGTAATGCATAGGTCCACCTTGATCACTTCATCAGTTGACTGTTTAAGAAAGCTGTTGATGATGCAGACCCGAAGAGGACAGATTCGTTAGGATTATTGCTTTCATGGAAGTTCATTTATCCAAAATTAAAGGAATATTTTCTGTGCTTCTTTCTTATGTTGTGGAGTTATTTGGCCTTTAAGGCAACAATTTTAAACATTTTCTCAGTAGTAATAGATCCTTGAGTTGTTAAATGTCAGCAGCTAAAAATATAAGTTGGGTATAGATCTCTCCGATCGAAAGATTGTTCCCTCTGAAGTGAGGGCTGGTTTAAGCCTTGTGGGCTGCCTGTCTCAGGTCATTCTAACATTCCAACTGCAAAAATATTATATTTAAGCTCAGAATGCCACAAATAAATTAATGAAAATATATTGATAATAATATATTTTACATATTTTATATGTGTTGTATAACACATTAATATAAAAATATATTAATGTGTTGTACTAGTGATATTGTTTGCTAGTAATATTTACAGGGATATAAAAAAAAGATTAGAAATCAACTAAATAGATATATATGCATTCTGGCCAATTCAAGATTCTTGTGTTTTGTTTGACAGCAGTGGAAATATAACTATCATGGTAATAAACAAATAAAACAATAAAAAAAAACAGTGTGCGTAATTAACATTTATTCAACCAGTTGGATCTCATTGAGATCACAAATCACTTTTACAAGTAAGACCTAGACAAGCCAAATGGTTAATGACCTTTTTTTTGTTATATTCACAAACAATTTCAGATCGCATATAATGAGAATCCCTTATTTGAACAATTGTTTCTAAACATTAGGCTCTAAAAATCTGTTATAAGTTTATTTCAAGATCACTGCATATAATTCTATAATGTAAAAAAAGAAAAAAATCTTTTTGTGTTTTACAAACAGTTTTTATAAAACTCAAGCTGTTTCATTCAAATCTAAGTTAGATCATAAATAATCAATTTCAGGAGTTTAGTATTAAACTTTTATTTAAGAGGTGATGATATGCAGCCAAAATTTCAAAGGTCAAAAAAAATAAAATTAACAGAAGGCCCTTTTTAGCATAGATGGGAGGCTGAGAAGCAGCTAAATTGTCATTATTATCCAGTGATGATACCCTTGTAGTTCCAAATGTTTATCATCCGTCAGAACGTTTACAATTTGGCACACAGGGATTTTAAAAGCAGAGGGGTTGTCTTTAATGCTTATGTAACAAAAGTCCTGTCAAGTGCTTCCCTTTTTACTTGAAAATAAGAGCCTGAATTATAGTCACATGACTCATGATATACTTAATCTATATTTACAGGTAAGGTTTTACTTATCAATCAATAGATCTAGGCAAAAAAGTACATTACAATCCTACTTTCTATGTGTCATAATGGTTTTGAAACAAAACAGAATTGGTAGTGATTGTTGTAATGCCACTGAAGAAGTTTCCATTTATTTTTTTCTAATAAGGATACTCTTTCTCTTAGTAGTGTTAATACTCTTGAGGCTAAGTAAATCTTCAAGATTTAGTAGCATGAAGATTTACCTTTAAAATGAGTGAATCATGTGCAATGGTTTTTGGTGTGTTTATGTTTCTAGAATTGAATGAAATAATCATTTAGGTCATAAATTCATACCTACCATTCCCAGATTCTCTTTTCTCAAATCATACATTTGCCTTAATCAATATCTATACATTTACTGGAGCTCGACTCACCTTGGTTCAAATATTTCATTTACAAACATTTTCCAAGATTATATGCATTATCATTAAAGCTCTCACTTCCTCCCTCAAATATAACATTGCTCCCCATTTCATTATTTGGAAGCTGACAGCCCCAACAGAGTTTTACTTTATTACTTTTTATCTGTTGTCCTCTGCCTTGCCAAATAAGGTTAAATCCTAACTTATTGATATTTAAAACTTATATCTTATACATTTTTCCACTGCAGTGCACACTAACCACTTATTGTGGATGTTTCCCCACATAGTCCTCCAAACCCACAACCCCAATTTACTGACAGAAAGACAATGTTATTATCAAATGTTTTGTAGACGCTAAATGGGTTTTAGTGCTGTATTAATTTGCAGTGATTACCCAGACCTTGTAAGTAGCTTTTGAATTTTTGCAATTTTTTCTATTATATTTGGTTCTTGACAGGTGAAGGAAACCAATTCACATACAAAGGCTGATATTTGAACCAGTTAGGTTTATATATTTTTAAAAAGTTCCTCACTTAAATGGTATGGCTGTTTTCAGAAATTTCTTTAATACAGTTGTGCTTGAAACTTTACATACCGAAAATGACAAAAATAATAATAAATAAAAATAATTTTAAAAAATATCAATGTACATTATTTATTCAGGGATTTCTTTGTTTTATCCCAAACTTTTTTTTTTACAAAAATTAATCATATATATTACATTTTGCTACATTTTCATTTAGTAAATTTTTATTTATTATAACGTTTTTCGTTTTCAGGTATTTGAATTAGTGGTGTGAATTTATCAGTTTCTTTAATGGGAGAGTGTGTAAACTTTCAAGCACAACCGTATAATCCCCACACTGTACCCTACATTTGCTAAGTTCTGTTTCTCCATGTTTTCAATTTTAATTCTATTAGGTTGGCATGAAAGCTATTGATCTGCATTGTTTCTAAACTGCCCCTCTACAGACACACAAACACAGCTAATGGAATTTGTAACTCTATCCACACACAGAGTGCTCTCCGAATGGCCGGAGATCAACAAAGAGGGCAGAGACGCAAAGAGTTTCACAACTCACTTACAGCCCGCCTGAGTGATGGCCAGTGGAAGGGAAATCAATAGCAGGAGGGGAGACACCATCAAAGCTGTCCACCAACCAACATCCCGTTGCTGTCGACAGGTTTTAATCCATAAAGCTGGAGTCTCCCCTGGAACAAAGAGACGAATCAGGCACTTCACTCAACTTTCTTCAGGGCTTTGAATTGCAAAGACCTAACATTGTAGTGTTGGTTTGGGCTACAAAGATCCAGACAAAAGATCTTAAGCTCCCTTCACTGTTTGTCCTTGCATATAAAACTATTGGGTGGAAAAAAAGTAAAAATGTATCAAGTAAATACTTGATTCTAGGATGCTAAATTCTGACACTTTTTGCCCGCATGTTTATTCTATCTGCTGTTTGAAGACATTCTGATTTAAAATCCTGTTATTTTTCAGCATATTGTATTGAACAAAGACCTGAGCCATGATACATAAAATATATACAGAAAGGCAAACTTGATTTGTAGCTCCATCCTCAGTGTAACCATACAAGCCATGCTGCCGGACTGACACCAGAAAAAAAAATGTCTGCCTGTGCTACAGAGTCTGCTCTTCTTTGACAGAGGTGCATTTTTAAATGATGTGATATTGGATCAAATCAGCTACACCTCATGCTACTGTAATAAAAACCACCAGTAAATACTCATTTGTTGCCCAACAGAGGACATGATGGAGAATTGATAAATTTGGTTTTCAAAGAGAGGTTTAAGAAAAACAAAATCAATACATATTTTAACTATAATCTGTGTAATCATGATATACATTTAATCCGAGATGACGCATATTTTGTTTATTATAGACATTGAGTTCAAGGTAAGATGAGGGCTCTGCTTTTTTTGAAGGTGAATTCATACACAGCATGTTTTAAATTACTGTACATAAAAGGAAAAAGGAAGGTGAAAGATAAATTAAAAATATAGGAAAGAAATACTTCAAAATGAATGGCTTTATCATAGCAAACATGGTTTAGATGCTGATTTTAAAGTAGCCAACAGTTTTTTTTCTTTTTTGCACACCTTTCAGATGTTTGCTTATCCCTTGAGCTTTTTAAGATCTTTTTCCACCATAATAAAAAAATTAATGTGTATTTTGGGGATTTTGTCTAGTTTATTTTCAGTAAAGTAAATCCAAACTGGTCACAAGGGATGAATGAACATCTAATATATATTTTCAAGGCTCATCGGCAATTTCTAATTAGATTTGATACACTGGGAACAGGTGCCTTAGCTGGTCAATGAGGTGACGCAGAAATATGCAGTAAAAGATGCCATGAGGAGGATCATGTAGATGTAAAACTGAGCCAAAGATGTTGCATCGAAGAACCACAAATGCATCTCTGCAAAAAACACAAAGTAATGCTGATTTGCCAAAAAATATTGCAACCAGTTTAGCAAAGTACCAAAGAAATGTACCTTTTCCTATCACTGTGTGTCATCCAGTATATTGTGAAAAAATGGCTAAAAATTCGAGAAAATAAAAATATTCAACACATGATTTTACAGGCATATATCAGTTCAAACTTCATACGTTACTCCTATGCTAGTACTATGATATAGGTAAAGAAAGACCATATCAGTAGCTTACGGAGCTGATTTTATGTTACCTACTCTGCTTGTATGCACTTTTTTCAAGTTTTAACTGCTGCATTATTTCTCCATGGTTCTGTTTTTCCCTTTCAAAATAAAAAAAAAAACTTTATTCAGGCATTTTCTCCATATTGGAAGAAAAATTCTGACTAAGACTATTTAGAAGGGTACAGCTTAATCTAATTAAAATTTGATCTGACAAGATGTGAAACTGTTTATTTCAAAACCGGGAGGGAGGGCTTAGCCAAGAGCTCCACCTTTTCACATTGACATGTATGCATCTCTGTCCAGCCAAGTTTCTCAACAAGACAGGGGAGAAATGCAATAAAATAATGTGTGATGTCAAACCATTTCCATCTAAAAAGATTCATCCAGTTCTTCCCTTTTAAGTTCTTTTTTATTTAAAATAATTGGTTATTGCATACTGTTCCTTTAAAGAAAACAACATTGATGCCCTCAGAAACATCTAAAATCCTTACAAACTGTTAAATAATTTAGCTAAAAAATCATTCATTTAGATCATTGTTACTGATATTATTAGTGTTAACTTTAGGTAAAAACATGATTAATTATTTCAGTCAGGCAGACCAAAACCTATTTTTCACATTAAATAAGCCGATTAACAATTAAAAAAGGCTTTAGTCAACCTAAAACGGGCCAGTGTATGGGTAATGGATTTTCCTTAAGTAGCAATGAAAAAGAGGTACACTGCAGGCTTTTTGTTATTTTTATACAACATGGCTATTTTTGAGAGTAATGTCATATATTTTGATGGTACTTTCTTTAGAGAAAATATACTAAAATTACTATGCTTTTAAAAATCCGAAAAATTGGATGGTGAGGACATGGCGTTGTACTGTAGGCTTCAATTCACAACATTTAGTTTAAATGGAGGCCCATGTATGTTTCGAGGCCATGTATGTTTCATGCATTATGAATGAAAATTCAGTGTAGTCAGCGACAGGGAATGTTCATTGATCTAGAAAAGATTCATCCTGACACTCTCAAAGTTTCCCATCTCCCCGTGTCTGATTTTGTTGCCTCTTCCCATCGGATCCTTGGATTCCTTTTTCTTACCAGCCTCATCTTTCCTGGACTTGGAGAAATGCATGTGCTGGCTCAAGTTTTCAACTTAACACATCTGCAGGGGTGTGCATGTGAGCTCACAGACAGTCAGGCTCATGTAATATTCAGCAGACCCCTGAGCCCCCTGAGTGCCACAGGTCTGTCCTGTGATGGAATGGAAGTCTCTGCCCTCATCTCACCTGAAAAAAGGAGTTACCATAACCTTTTTTTCCCTGCCTCCCATCTCATCTTTCTCCTCCTGTCTTCCTCTTCTCCTCTTTTCGTCTGCTCACCCTCTCTCCCAGCTACTCTGTCATCTCTCCTCCATGTTAGTATCCTGCTGTCACCCTTATGTCCCCATCTAACCATATGTCGTCTACCTACTCTCTTTTCTGCCATTCTTCATATTATCCCACCCTGTTCGCAACTCTTGATGCATTCCTTCATCTTCTTCCTCCTCTAAGCTCCTTCCTCCTCTTTCCATTCCTGCCACCTCTCCTGGCCTCTAGTCCGCATGTTTGCTGTCAGAACATCGGAATTAGCCCGTCCTCTCCCCTTAGCTCCTTCTCTTGATCCTAAGGGAAATAACTCTGTTGCAGTCTGATGCCGTTCTTTTTCACAGATCAAAGAGCTGAAATTGAAACTGGCTGCCCGAATAGAGAAAGAAAGATACATATAATGAAAAAAACAACGAAAACAAAAAAAGAAAAAAAGGAGTGGGTTCCTTTTGCATCATTCTCTCCCTTCCTGCTGAGAGGGGCGTGGGACTCTGCAGCCGCCACATCTGTATGAGCGGATGCAGCCTTTCTTTTATAAAGTGTTTTCTAATAGTTGCTCAGTGTCAACACTCCCCCCTGGTGGAAGGGACTGCAAGGCCAAATTGGACAGAATCTTGTATAAGCTGTAGCACAACACATTAGGTGTTCAACATTCCTTAGTTTTCTACAGAAATGTTAAGAAATATCTTCAATGTTTATATTGAGTTTGATCAACATATGATACCTTGTTTAGTGATTTGTGTTAGTGTAAGTGCAAAAGGGAAAACTAATAAATGCCATATTGAAAAGAATTTAATCACTGGATCTTTATTGTATCTTATTAGATTGAAGAGAAGGTCTCGTCTATCCCTTCGCTCTGCTAGCCATATATCAAATTCAGTGCCACCAGCCACCTTTAGAGGTCTTCTCAATTGCACTAACCTGTGGGAAATTTCACCACAGAACAAATCCAGTTTTTCTGGAGTGGGTTATGTTTTAAAGAACATTAGACCTTAGAACACAGCTCTCATGGTGGGTTTCAGAGCTCTAACCCACATGCAGAACACCACACGGATTCAGGGAAAAAGTTCAACAGTTTATTTA
>JAUZNJ010029316.1:0-40922 GCA_034780135.1 Jordanella pulchra | reverse complement strand
GACAAACCCATATGGGACCCATATAGTCTGCCCTCCTTTTCCCCACATGGGGCCCACCTAGGCATGCTGGCTGGGAAGAGCTCCGATGATTTCCTCACTCAAATACAGGAGGATTAATGTAAAGCAGTTTTTGAAGTTTATATTGGATACACACTCAAAGATCAATCATATTTTACTATGTGTTTTTTTTTCTCACCAAGACTGGGTTGGAGTAAAACTTCAGTTTGAGTGGTGATTGAGTCCGTCCAGGTCTTGGTGGCCTCTGCCCGGGACAGGAGCTCCTCCAGCTCGGGGTCCAGCTCAGTCTTGTCCGCCTGGCCGAGGCTCTCTCCGGTGTACTGAAGTAAAAACAAATAACAATTTAAAACAAGAAATCTGGATTTGTTTTTCGATGTCTTGGAAACATTTCTTTCTTGATTTACCTGAACAGCTCGGTTAATGAACTGACCAGCATCCACGGCCAGCCGCGTCAGATCCATGACCGTGTCCTCAAGGTCGGCCGTGTTCTCCGGGGAGGCGTGGTGGTAGCAGGACCGAGGTGACCCCTGGTTACTTGAAACCAAGTAACGACCGACAACCAATGTTTACCTTTTATCCACTAGTCGTCCTCGAGGTAAATAAGCGAAGCCGTGAAAATCCACTGACCGCCTTATAATCACGGACTTTTAATTTGAAGGATGCGCTTGTAAAATTATTTTCCCAGGAAAGGTAAATAAATGAGTCAAAAAGTGATTAAAATGTCAAATGCGTTAATAGGGGCATTAGTATGCCCTAAATGGTTTACACTGATCTAAATATGAAGTAAGTCAATAAAATTCAGTGACGTAAAAGATTAAATCTGACTTCCTGTTATTGCATTTCACAATAAAATCATAATCCACGTTTATCATAACACACACCGAAAACCTAAAACAAGTTCACGTAGAATAAAAATCGTAATCATTAACAGCCTTTTTTTTAGCAGAAAATACACTAGTTAATACCTATTGAAAAAGACAAAATTAAAGAACTCTATCTCAAAGTAAGCTGAAGAAGCAGCCACGCATTAATGAGAAGAAGAAATACCATAATAAAAAATACAGCGACTTTCTGGGTGTTTAAATCCATTTCAGCACAAAAAAAGACCGCTTCGTCGAAGAAATGAAAAGATATGCATGCAACCTAGTCCCTGTGCAGTAGCCTTGTAGAGTTTTCTTTAAAGGTGGAGTATGAGGAGAGAAACAGAGAGAAGGGAGATTAACTTAATCAGCTGACAGTCTGAGGAGCACCAGATGAACTAAGGAGGGTTAAAAGATTAAAAGACACTCTGGATCCCATTTACCAACAGGAGATTCTTTTATTACGGACAATACAGAACAGAGTCCAAATGTATGACATCTTTTAGAAAAAAACTGGAATTTTCACAGAACAATATAAACTTTAGAACTCCTACCCCTCCACATAAACAAAAAGTGCTTAAATAATTAACCTGTCCTTTTACAGGTATGGGCCCCAACCCAAATACATCTGACAGAGCAATTTGTCATCTGTGGCTTCCTGGATGAGGTAGTGCACATGTCCTTCTATTGACAGGGGGAGACCAAGTACTTTATTCCGGCTCTTTATCACTCCCTGGAGACGTTGCTCGATTTCACACACGTGTGTTTTGGCCTGGCAGAGGAAGATGGAGTATAAGTCAAAAGCTTGAAACTAAAACTAAGAGTTTTTTAATAGCCTTGTAAACAAAATCCAATAATAAAAACAAACCTTTTCATTAACTATCTCCCCCGTCTCATTGGCGTGGGTTTTAACCAGCCCTTTGGATGGTTTGCTCCACTCAACCAGCGGATCATGAAGAAAAGTCTTCAGCACGCTGAAGGTGTAAAATACAACAGAAAACATTTTGGTGATGAAAGTTTTATTTTTAGATGTGACCAGTAAAGAAACGGTGCCTACCTCATGAGTGGCTCTCTCTGGTCTCTCATCAGTCTCAGTGTGACCTCACAGGCTTGTCTAAACAAGCCCTCAGTACCCATGGGCCCCATGGCATGGACCATGTTTTGGGTTAGTCGGAATGGGACTACCTCTGGAACGTCAAATGTCTCCCCCTAGTGCATAAAAAAACATCATCTATAATGTAATGTAAAGGGGAGGGATGTAACGAGAAACCAAACTATGCAGAAAGTTCTTTGCAGAAATTCCTGCTTTTTAAATGTCCTATATTGTTTCACATCGCAACAAAAACACCAACACATATTTCATCAGGCAGTTGTGCAATGGGGGATGTATATTTGCAAGGTGCAGTATACTTCCATCTAATATTTTATTTATTTTTTTTTTTTTTTTGCTCAGTTCAAGAACTTTGATTCAATCTACAAGACAAACCTTATTAAAAAGGCAGTTAAAGTCAACGTGAACACATTCGCCAGTGAAAGAGTCAAAGAGGATGTTTTCCCCATGACGGTCGCCAAGTCCCAGGATGTAGCCAACCATGGACATCACAGCAGTGGAGCGGCAGTACGCAGAGCGACTGCTGTACCTGGATACGGACACAGTGAAACAAACAGAAAATAAGAAGCGCATAAAATGAGCACAAGTGCAATTTACATGCTTTTAAAACTGCACTGTACCATGATTCAGGGTCGGGAAACGTTCGGAGGAACCACTCATAGAAGACGGGCGGATGTCGAGCGCACAGCACCTCTTTGTGGATTCGGAGCTTTTCCTCAAAGGGAGCCGTTTTGGGTAAAATCAGCTTCCTCAGCTCTTTACCAGACAGGTGGACACCTGGACAAACACATTAAAACGCTTCCAATGAATTCAGTCTACAAACTTTCTTCAAACTTCTTCCCTGACTTCTTAGATTTTCAAATATATAATTTTCCTTGAGCTTCAGTATTATTCAATTCAAAATCTCTATTCAAAATAATAATCCCAAAGGAAATCCATTTAAACTGTGTCATTCTCTGTAGAGGTTTAACACATAAAACTCTTAATACTATAAACTTATTTATTTATTTATTTTTTTTACCAGGATTGCTTTTGAGCAGCAAACATTTTCCATCCTACCTCTCTCTTTGTACAGTTTGGTGAGGATGTGCCGCAGACCAGCAGTGTTGTTGACCCACTCGATGATGCCGCACTCCTCGTTGAGTGGAATCACAGCGTAGGTGCGGATGTGTAGCTCCCTGCGCCTCGACTCTGCATCTTTACGAAGACACTACTCACAGATAACAGAGAAGAGGGAGGCTGATGGTTACATCTCAGCCCGTTACTGGAGGCGTTGCCTATTGGTTCAGACACACACCTTGTTGATGAGACAGTTAAACTCCATCAGCCTGCAGTCTTTTCTTAGATCATCTTTAGGTTTACACATCATGGTGTAACTCTGGCCATCAGAGCCCTTCAGACTGATCTTCTTAGGCTTCTGCAGGGAGGCCAAAATCTCCACCTGACATCAACAAACCCACCTTTAAACACATTTAAGGTGCAACAGGCTCTTTTCCCGCATGCTTTCATACATAGCTTCTACATATTCGGTGGATACGAATGTTTTTTGTATATTTTTCAAACTTATCCAAGACCCAAAATATAGTTTTTTCAATAAAGATTGGTCCAAAACCTCAGACCCTTCCCTCTTCTCTGACTTACAGAGTCCTCAAAGCCGTCCAGGTAGGCCCAGTGTCCGGGGAAGGCGTCATGCTGTGTGTTTGCCCCGCCAGTAGAGGGCAGTGTCGGGATAAGGACGGACTGCAGCGGGATGAGGATCTGGCTGAAGCTTGGCTCCTCTACCAGCCGTTTCAGCTGCTTGAAGTGAACGCTGATACTGAGGGTGGTGCTGTTACCGTCCACCTGGAAAATAATAAAAAAAAGACCATCTAAACTTTCTTTCCTTTAAACACGTGTCTTTTACAAAGTGTTACATTATATTTCCTTACATTTTAAGCAACGGTTTCAACCAAATCCAATCTTCTGATGTTAACTTTTACATCCAATAATTCTTTTCAACATTTTCTCAATCTTACACTAAAATTTGATCATATATAAACTTCAATTTCAGTTGTGATTCAACTCCCCCCCCCCCATTTTACCGGCTTGTTGCAGAGCTCCAGCAGCTTGTCGGTGAGTCTGTTAGCATCTCCAATAAATTTCTCCAGAGACTCTTTCAGACTGATGGCTTTCTTAAGGATCTGATTGCAGCGGTTCATGCGCATGGGGTAAGAAGACTGAAAAAACAAACAGCGCAGGTATTAGAGCAGGTAACTTAATATCACTGCAGATGCTCGCTAACAGCTGTTCAATTTAAAACTAATTAAACTTGCAGGGAATAAAATGTCTATAAAATATGTGGATTTGTTACAAGACAGAATGGTAAGAGCTGCAGAAGAATAAAATCAGATGAATAGATTACTTCAACAGATGCATGACAGGTTTTAGTTAAAGTTGCTTTATAAGAGATATCAGAAATTGAGGCGTGTTAAACTAATTTGTACCAATAGCAGAGTTCTGGATGGAACATTTCAACAAAGAAGGTTTTTCATCTTAAATACAAAATCTATATATATTTCATGATGTTTTGGGGCTTTATTACTGCTCTGAGTTGGTTGTTCTTTTTGCATGTGGCCTGTTTTAGATCCAGGTAATGATGAATAAACGGATGATGAGTATTTCAATAATCAATTAAATATGATGTAAATAATTGTTTCTGTCCTGTAGCGGCGGTGGAGGAAAACAACCTTGGAGACGGCAGTCATCAGCCACATGGCCTGCTGGGGGTACGCAAGGAACACTTTGGCAACGATCTTCATGAGAACCTTGAAGACATCATCACTGGAGTGACACACTCTGGAGATGAGCTGGGAGAAGGCGGTGAGGAACTGGTAGGGAGCCAGGTTAGAGCAATGCTCGTCCACCACGGCGTTGATCTTCCCGAGCTCCTGTCGCATTACGCGGTCCGCTCGTCCAGCTGTGGGCGAAGGCCGTGAACATTGTGATCCACTATTGGTGTGACCATTCTGTGTTTGAGTTCCCCTAGCTGCTCACCTTTCTCACAATCGCACACTTTAGCTCCAAAATCCAACCAGAGGGAGAGCATGCGAGGCATGGCCTGGTAGATGTACTGGTTCCCAAACTGCAGCGCTCTGACAGAGGAACCACTTTTACCATTTAAACTGTTTTAGGAAGTTTAAAACGAACAGAGAGAATAAGAACCTACTTTCCAAAGAATGTGACGATGTATCGGATCAGGTTCCCCTGCTTCTCCAGCTTGTTATCCGTCACCATTGGCATCACTTTGTCATAATACTTAGCGAGGTAGAAGTTGCCATCCTCCCACTCTGGGAGAAGGTTGGTCACATCCTACGGAGCAAGAGAAATAACTACTATTAAATAAAACAGTTTAAGAGGAAAACATCCACAAGATTTTACCTATTAATGAAAAAAAAACATTAGTTTGCTAAAAGAAAAAAAAAGAATCCTCTTTAAAAGTGCTAGAGATCAGATCAAACCTTGTAAGCTTTCATGATGGCGTTGGATTCAAAGTTGGCCGTCTCCTCCATGAAGCGGCCGACCAGCAGCATGGCCTTCCCTTTAATCTGCAGGCTGTGAGGGTCGGTCAGCAGCTGGTCGTCTGGGAAACACTGAGCCACGCCCTTCTGGAGGACTATCAGGGCCTGGTGCACGTCGCCCTGATTACAGGGAAACACAGAAGGTTTTATAATAATTGGAGCTTTTTCTCCAGCTAAGTTTTTTTTTTTTTCTAGTTTAATCAACTGCAATAACAGGTAGTTATCAGTTATTCACACCTTGGACCACAGCCACTTGGCCTTCTCAGTGACCAGCTCAGCCAGGTTGGTGTTATCTGCGTTGAGCAGAGCATTGAAGGCCGTCTGATGGTGTCCCGCCTTCCTGGCGACCCGTGCGCTCTGCAGCCAGCACTCTCCAACCAGCTCCTGACATGCAGGTCTGCAGACACACCTCACACAGCTTTAATAATTGATCCAAAGCGTGTTAGGATGAGTCATTGCGTCATTCTTAAGCCTCATCTCAGCAGAGATTGAATTTTCTGAAACACAATCATCTAACAACACATCAAAGGTGAATTTGGGGGGGATATAATAGAAAGCGTTAGGATTCTAGCATGAAAAGGGACACTCGTCCAAATATTACTGTGGGTTTCTATATGCAAGTATAATTAATTGAACTCAAAGCCAAAATGTGCAGAATAATCAACTCTTTCAGAGCTCCAACTTATATGCTGTTAGGTTTTTTCATCTAAATGTCCAGATTAATGCCTTAAATTTACCAACAGTACTTCCAAATGAATGAGAATAAAAGTTTTTTGCTTTGCTATGGAAAAATGCTGATTCCTTTCACTTATTACAAGCCTTTCATGTGTTTTTTGATCCCCAGCATGTCGATGTGTTCCTGGTCATAGAATCCCCAAAGCTGCTTGCTTTTCTGTGTTGGGTGTGTGCTCTTGTTAATGCAGTTGGATGAATTCGGTTAACAAAAAAACTTTAAGAAATTGGTAAAATAGAAAAACTTTGTATAAATTAATTCCATTTTCCGTTCTTCAGAGTTCTATAAAACTCAATTTTCCTTTAGATCTTCTAACAATGTTTGCATTCATTGAGCTGCAAGTTAAGCCCCCCCCCCCAACCAAAAAAAACAAACAAACAAATAAACAAAGATATTTAAATATTCAG
The DNA here is from genome assembly GCA_034780135.1 of Jordanella pulchra. Classification (NCBI taxonomy): domain Eukaryota; kingdom Metazoa; phylum Chordata; class Actinopteri; order Cyprinodontiformes; family Cyprinodontidae; genus Jordanella; species Jordanella pulchra. The sequence goes on along the minus strand of JAUZNJ010029316.1, from coordinate 34,236 downwards.
TTTAAAGGATATTAGATTATAAATTGGCACCAGATGCCTTTTCATTTTCAAGCTTTTATAAAAGAAACTGGATGGGTGAGACACTAAGCTGAATTATTTTTCATCTGTTGCAACTTTTAACCTGCCCTTGAATAAACAAAAAGATATTTCATGTGTTTTTAAAGGCTGTTTGTAGCATTTGTAGATCCTTACCGCGGCCTAAGGCTGAGCAGGCCCCGCCGCAGGGCCAGGATCGGCTCCTTGGCTCTGAAGGAGTTCTGGGTCATCTCCAGTCGGTCTGACCAATGAGGAGGCAGCTTGGCGAGGCTAGAGGCGGAGCCTTCTGCTGTTTCCTGCAGCTCAGTGAAAGCGTGCTCCAGCTCACTGAGCATGTGGAGCCTAAACACACAGTTGGACGTATTTCAGAGTCAGAACTTGTGTGAAAAAATAACCCAAACCTGCTCGTATAGATGAAGCACAGACCTGACGATGTACTCGTATCCCCTCTGGTAGGTTCCACACTCATAACTGGCCGCTGACAGAGGGACGACCTGCTCCTTCCGAACCAGCTTCAGTTTTTCATAGAAGCTCTCTGCGTCCTGCTTCTTTGCCGACAGCAGCAGCTGGCCGAGCCGCACCCCCCAGGTACACGACTGTTGGTCTGAACAGTTAGCTTCTGTTAGAAGCAGATTAGCCCAATGCAATAAGAAGAATCATTGTACTTTTTTTGCTTTTTACCTGAACTTAAATAATCTTCTAACAAGTCCCATTTGCCCAGCTTCCAGGCAGCCTCCACTCTGTAAGTGTTCAGCTCTGACTTCCAATGATGCCTAAATGTGTGAAAGATTCAAAGCTTAAACAAAAAGGAAGCAACAAGGGGAGCAAAGCAGGACATAAATGAGCACTTACTTATTGGCCAGGACGCCGTTGACCTGGGTGATGACTGTGGACAGCTGTCCCAGCCCCAGCATGGAGGTCATCACTCCGTGATAGTGACCGATCTAGAAAAAGATCAATTTAGAGCTAATTTGCTCAGACCAGCTCACACAGGAAGGTTTCAGCAGTGTAGGAACCTGGTCGGACTCCAGCTGTATGGCCCGGTCGTAGCAAGCTGTCGCATCTCGCAGCAAACCAATGCTTTCGTGTTCGAGGATCTGTTCTCTCAGCGACGGCTCCTCCCTCCTCAGAGCGTTGACCCCCCTCACTCCGTCAGGCTCGTGCATCGCCGCATAAAGCGTCTAGAACATTGGCAGGGAATTCATCAGGACGCAGAGAGGCCACATTGGGGTGTGGGTTTGACTAACAGCGTCAGCCTTACCTGCAGGAAGCTGAGGTGGTCTTGAATGTTCTCTTTGTTTTCCATTATGTAAGCTTCAAAGTGCATGAGCGCCCGGGTGTAAGCTCTGGATCGCAGCGAGGCCTTGGCCAGCACGTCCTGAGGAATACCCTTCAGGAAGGTCACCACACGCTGATAATCACCACTTTCTGCAGAAGGAAAGTTCCGAATTGATCCTAAATGGTCACATTTAGTAGATTAATGGATGAGTTAAGTGATCCAGAAATACCATTGACTTTGGGTTTGGCATATAGGATGTGGCGGCTCCACTGTGTGAGGTGCGACAGCATGCTAAACACAGTCTGAGTGCTGAGCTGCGATAGGCTAGAGGCCGTCTCCTGAACGCTGCCCTCTCCTCGCCCGTCGCCTTCAGTCAGCACGGCCAGCATCTCCTCAGTCACCTTTAAAACAAAAACAAGCAGACATGAGCGGGAGAACGCCAGAACGAGCTACATCACACCTTCGGAGAGGAGAGATCCTGACCTCCTGCTGCTCTGCTGGGGTGCTGTTCTGCAGCATGTAGAGCAGAATGTGAGGCAGCAGGTAGATGGTGACTTTGTAGTCGTGTTTGATGATGAAGCTGCAGCATCTGAACACTTTGCTGGCCAGCTCATGTCTCACCTGGGTGGAGAAACAAATATGAACACTTTAAAAGAACAAGGGTATGCGGTTTAGGAAGGGGGGGTGTGTTTAGCTCTGTTGACCTTGCTGATGAGGTATCCAGCCCAGGTGGCAGACCAGTCAGAGAACCTGCTGCCTCTGTTGCTAAGGTACACTGGCTTCTTCAGTTTAGACCAGTTCACCTCCTTCTGACTGCTCTTATATCTGCAAGAAAGAACGAGGAAAGGTGTCAAATATCACTAAAAGTAGTAAAACTTTCTTCCATAGGATCAAGTCTGTTGAAGAGAGGATTTCCACCGGCTGTTGAGGTGAGGCTCCAGGATTTCTTGGATCTGTTCTGGGAACTTCCTCCACAAACGACGTCCCGGCGAGTCCGTTTTCCCCTCGCGACACTGGAAAATAGACAGCAGCTCCTACAGCGGAGATATATTTATTAAGTAAGAAAAAACGATCAACTGTAAGGATCCCGTGTTTGTTTTGTGTACCTGGATCGCATAAGCTGCCGAGTCCTGAGCTCGCACGTTATCAGCGTAGGCCAGAAATGTTCTGGTGAGCTCTATCAGCAAATCGTGGGCAAAGTTGGGATCATCTACCCCGCTCTGCCGACAGAAACGAACAATATTTTAATCAGAATACAAACATCTAAAAGCAGGGGCTTTGTCAACCGTGTTGCACTTTCACCTCGATAGTTTGAAGACATTTTTGCTGCACAATTAGGACATCGTGGAGTTTTAATACTTTCAAAATGAGCCGAGATAGAGAGCCTCTAACAGACTAAATCGATCATCCTGTTACTTGAAAAAGATCAACCGAGCAAATTTGGCGCCCAACGACTACTTTGACAGTGGATACACCGATACTGTGATGACGACTGCAGTTGGATCTAGTTTGCAGGTTTACCAGAAATGAATGAGAAACTGGCAAAAGTCAGCGCTAACAGGATGTAACAAAATCAGCCGGGTGAAGAAGTATTAAACTTGTAGGAATCTCTAAAGTCAGTGGAAGTACAAAGATTAAAAAAATATTTAAAAGAGAAATATTTCTTTTACGAACCGTCCGGAGTTAATTCAGGTTACAAGAGAGAGAAAGAGCTTCAGTAGATGATAGGAAAGCTGAAGAGAATAAGAAAGGCTGCTTTAAGGTTTTTAGCTGGGAATAAAGAAAAATGCCAAATAATTAAAGGTGCCAAACTATATTTATTAACATGCAAGACAAACCTTTATCAATCTAAAAAAAAATGTCTCAACCGAATCAGAGATTATATTAGTTAAATAAGTGTAAAAATAAATTCAAAATAAAACATCATTTGACAATATTTTTAGGTTATTTGAGGCGTTTTCTTTTAATATGCAAAGAATGTGGAGATCTAAAAATAACAACAGTATAATATCCAAATAACCCTTGTATTTAATATCAATATCTGCATTTGAGTATTAATACCTTTGAGGATTAACACAGAGATATTTCCCATCACAAGTGACCCTGGTCAGTTATAAGGTTCTACATCAGTTTTTCTGTATTTAAAACTAATACAAAAACCAGTTATTTTGCCGATGATCCAACTATAAAGCAATAAGGATTACTGCAGGAAGGCTAGAAAAAATTCTTCTGATCTTACTTTATTCACTTAAACAGAGATAAGAAAGGTAAACAGAGTTAGAAAAAGTTTTTACTTTTTCCAAAAAGGATCCTGAATTCTAATCAATGTGTTTCTGCTTTATATCTGTGACAAGCTTCGTTCATGACAACATAGAACATATAGAGCAACATTTTCATTTCAGACATTAATTCAAGTGGAAAGCTGAAGACTGAACGTTAACCTTGAACGTGAAACTCTGCATCTACTTCTTACTAAACGCTACAGTCTTTTTTTGTGATTTTATAACATAATAACAAAGATGTTGAAGTGGTAACTTGCCACAAAGGTGTTGCGGTCACCGTGGTTGCGTGCTAGGGACAGATCCAGACGTCCAGGGTCTATGGCCCCCAGCTCGCCCAGACACTCCCCGCAGAGGAGCCTGGCCTCGGGGGACGAGTCCTGGCAGCCCTTCAGCAGCACAGACACCAGGCTGGAGATGACGGGCTCCACCGCCTCGCTGGCACAAACCTGCCGCAGAAGCCACTCCTGCAAAACACACCAGCAAAGCTTTACCTCCACTTTAACTGCATTAATCTCAACCACAAAAGGTATTAAGTTTCAGCTGCTGTTTCTACGGTGATGCTCTTTTGTTTTCGGACCTGCTTGCTGTGCATCATGTCCCTGAGGCTGGTCAGAGCGTGGATCCTAACGTCGACGTTGTCATGCTGAACAGCTCTCATCGACAGCTGCAGAGCCGAGGCCAGGTCGCTGCTGCTGGCCGTCAGCTAAACGCAACCGAAGCAAATTCAGTTCAGATGGGTTTCTTCCTATGCATCTACTTTAAGGAAATGTGTGATTAATGGCATTTTCCCCAATGCAAACCTTTTTGTAATCCTGCAGAACTGTGTGAATGTCTCTTAGTTCCGGGTGCTCGGGCAGAAAGTAGATCTCATGAAGGTAGTCGTTCACTTCTTCCCTTTTGTGGAAAAGGAAAAGGGTGACGTCGCTTCCAAATTCTTATATTTTTCGTTTCCATTTTGAGAGATGTGTTAGAAATAAATGAAATGTTTTTTTTTTTTCTCCTTTTTTTAGGGTTACCTGTTGTCAAGAATGAGGAAACGAATGATAGCAGCAGTTTCTTTAGGCTGCAGGGGGATCAAGGGAAGCAGCGCGACAATAACATGACTGAGGAGCGGGCCGAGGTGAGAGGGCTCCACGTTCCTCACAAAACACTCCCACGTCCTGGAAGAAAAAAAAAAAAAGAAACAACGATCAGGAGTCTGGACTGCACTCGTTCTGGGGCTGACTTCAGGAAGGAGAGGCGGGTACTGACTGGCAGCAGAGCAGGGGGAAGTCCTCTCTGTAACGGAGACCAGTGCGAAGGGTCGTCATCATCTTCACTCTGACGGAGCTGATGTGTTTGGAGCCCATCAGGCGCATCAGAGCCATCACGCTTGTCAAAGCCTGCGTGCGGGAGAGTGAATGGGAAGTGATTGAAAAATGGCCAAGCAGGACCGCCAGGCTGCAACTGGCTGTGGACGCTCACCATTTTTTTGCGCTCCTTCTCTCCTGCGCCGGAGCTGAGTAGCTGCATGTTGAAAAAAGCCAAAATTCCCAACAGCTTGGGCTGCAGGTAGTCTGCCTGAAACATAGCAAAAAAAAAAAGAGATTTTAGCCACGAGGCCTTAAATCAGCAACTTGTGCCTTTCATTTCTTTTAGATCTAAAAAAGGAATATAAAAATAAATCAATCTAAAGAAAGAAACGTTGGCTACCATGTGCTCTGGGGTGGTGATGTCTCTGGGACCTTTGTATGGATCATCGTTGGATGCAAAGGAGGCCAAGATCGCTAAACCGTTGAACACCTTTACAGATTTCATAAAAGAGTGATGAAAAATTCATCAGTAAATCAGTAAATAAACATTATTTATAAAAAAAAGAAAAGTGATTTAGGGTTTAAACCCACTTGTTGGTAATGTTCTCCCAAGCGAAGCAGCAGCTCATTGTGAAGACCCTGGAAGTCTTGTCGTAGAAGAGAGCCCAGCTCGATTTCAGTCTCACTCTTGGAGATAAAGATGAAAACCCACAAATGACAGACTGAATGTTTAGCAACAGTGATTAAGAACAAAGGATTCATCCATTAATTAGACATTGGATCATTCTCTTTACTAAAATGTTCACTACTCAGATCTATCGTTTTTGTCAAACTTTCTCAACTTCTCGGTTAACCCGTGATGATTTCTGCTATAATCGATTCTAAAACACACGTAAGAATCCTGATTTCTGTTTGGCGGCTCTTCAACTGATTTTACTTTTAAAATACATATAACTTATCTACAACAGCAAGGAGTAATAAGAGGAACTGATGCAAATGTTTATAGAAACCTGTAAGTAGTGAAACGCTCTCTCCAGCTCCTCCTTGGTGCACGAACAAACCAGATGACTGAAGATGTACTTGAAATTGTTAATGAGGATCTCTCTCCTGTTTGCCTTCAGCTCAATGGCCAGAGTACGGATAAGGGCGGAGCCTGTGGCGCTCGCCTTAGCTGCTAGGTAGGGCAGCAGCACCTGGAGCGTCCTCTGCATGTTCAAGAGGCGGAGAAAAGAGCCTCATCGCACTGATACGTGAAGAAATGTTAGCTGTTTGTTATATTGGGGAAAAAAAAGGTATGTTTGAACGTACGGTGAGGAAGCGATGGAGGTCCGGGAAATCGAAAGCATGTGCGATCTGAGCCAGAATGTCCAGAGCCAGCTCTCTCTGGTTGGCGGATTCGCTGGTGTGATCCGGCGTGCTTCGCAGGGCAGACGCATGGCGGGAATGTAGCGACTCCACTAGAAACTGCAAACACGACCCAGAAACGACTGTCAGGGAGACATTTTCTACATTTCATATCATCAACTACCTTCCTCAGTACATATGACATTTATTTAATATCTTGATAATTCCTCTGTATATCGATAATACCTCGATTGGTAAAAATATCTACCTGGCAAATGGGGTTCTTATACTGGCTGAACAGGGTCTGCAGCTTCAGGCCTTTGGCAGCCGCCAGCGCTCTGATCTGAGTGTAAGCCGCCACGGAGACGGCGGACGACTTGGACAGGAGACAATGGAGCAGACGCAGCAGGGAGAAGGACACCAAACTTCCCTGGCTGGCTCTAAAACGAGAAGTGAGATAGTTTATGATATCTGCAGCAATACCCCCCAAACATCTGTAAAGGTGCCTAAAGAAACCTTCCAATAAATTCACCTCTATGAGCAGAAGCCTAATCTTACACCAATCAGACCCTTGATTCCAAATGTATTTATTTATACAAAAAAAATAAAAACAACAAAAAGATGTTTCATCGTAAAAAAAAGAAACTTGAGACAGTCTGTTCAACAGCAGTAACAATTGGAGATGACTGCGAAGCCATTTGTTTTTGTTACTATTCAAAACAGGAAAGCAAACACCTTTTTTGTATTATTTATGCACTTGTAAAGATTTCAAGCAAATTTGACCATTTATGTCATTTTATTAAATAATAACATTAAATAACTTTTATTTTAGGTATTTGTAACAGAAAGCCATTAATAAAACCACATAAGATGCATATTTATTAGGTCTATATATATTATTTGTTTAAATTATATAATTGTCAGGTTTATGTATTTACAATTAATAAAGTATACTCACTCAAAACGAATACCAGTAAGTGTATTTATTTTAAATACGTAGTTTATTGTTTGAACTGGATAAACGTAACCTGATTATTAAGTAATTCAAGCAACAAACTTAATTTATTTTAAATGAATTCACTCATTAGTATTAGCATAGTTTATTAATTCTAAATACATCAATCTGACAATTTGAAATAAACTCTGCAAAAAGAATCTAAAATTAGTAAACAATTCTTAAGTGTATTAACTCTTAATTTTAGATCTGCCAATTGAAAGATTATTTTCACCCTTAAAATAAGACAATTATGCACTGCAGTTGTTTTTTTTTTTCTTATTTAAAATTTCAATTGTCTCATTTGCAAAGTGTCTCTCAAAAAATGCACCAATAAAAACAAAATCAAATTTTGTTTTCCAGTGACTAAGGTATATAAAACTACTTATGCATCATATGAGGTTTATTGAATAGATTTGTGTTAAAATAACCTAAAAAAAAGTAAACATGAATTAAATAAGTAATAAAAATACATAAATCCTAAACTTTGGGTGAAATATTTTTGTGAGTTTGCTTTTCAAGAGGATAGAGGGACATCTTGTGGTCAACAAAGACTTAATATTAGTTTTAAGGTTTATCAGCACATCTTTTTTCAGGAGTTTAAATCATTTGGAAGATGTTATAGTGATGCTACATATATAATCTAACATCTGCAGTCATCTAAACACCTTGTAGCGCTGAAATGAAAGAAGAGTTTTTCTACCTGCCGATCTCTCCTGTGGTGAGGATGAGAGTGTTACGCAGGTCGTCATCTCTGCTGACTTTAGCGTTGCTGAATCCCTCCTTAAGACGTGCAACAAGGAGCTGAGTCGGCAAGAAGAAACCAACATCCTCAGGCTCTCCGTCGATGTGTTAAACGATCAATCGTTCCAAACAATACGTAGAAAGTTTAGACTCTGTTTGGGAGGGATTATCTCTAACATGTCTCACCTCATTCAGAGTTCCCTGCTCCGAGTGTTTCGTGGATTCTGTCAGCAGGAATCGGACTGATTGGCTGAAACGCGTTCTAACCGTGGGATCGGAGTCCTCGATGAGGCCAAGCAGGGCACAGAGAACGGCCCGGGAGTCGCTGTCTGCACCCAGCAGACTCACATGCTGGCAAAGGTGAGGCAGAGCCTCTAGAAACGCTGTGACACGAATAAGACAGGAGAGTTTTAGACAACAACGAAGCCTCTCTTCCATCTTTAAAAAGTAAAAATCTAATGTACCTAGTTTAACAGAGTTAGCAGCCTGTGGTCTGAGTAAAGTTAGAAACGGTTTAACGAAAGAGGCTTTGAGGGATGGCGTTTTATTCCCAGCATGCTCCGTTACAAGACTCCAGCGAAGGCAGAGGACTTTAGGAAGAGGTGTGGGCTCTATGTTAGAATCACAAAGCTTGGAGAGCTCCGACTGGATGCAGCTCAGCTGCCCGACAATCCTGGCGAGCTCCACCTTCACCTGCTCTGATTTGTCCTCCAGCAGAGACCTAAACAAACATAAACCACAGAGAAAAGCAGAAAGTCAGCGATAAAACAACGATGGCGAGGAGGTCCCGTTTTCTGATGGGAAGACGGGGAGTTTACTGACAGCAGAGTGGTGCTGACGATGTTGCCGCCGGAGGATCCCAGATGATGAAGCAGGACGGGGAAGACTCTGACGGCTGTGGCTCTCACCGCCTCGTCCCGACTCCGCAGCGCGCTGGTGAAGATGCAGAGGCGCCAGCTTTCACACACACCCCGACGCAGAAAGGCCAGCAACGACACACAGTCTGCCTGGACGTCATGTGCTGGTAGGATCACCGGTAGCACGAGTTAAAATATCACATTAAATAGATGGTAGAGCCGTCCCACAACCCTGACACTAACTCCTCAACACACAGTCAGGTTTTTCTGTTAATGCCCGATCTATGTGTTGAGGCAAAGACACATCAGGATGCGATGGGAATACTTACAATAACAGAAGCTGAGTCTCTGAGCCAAAGCAGGCAGCCAGGGGGGGAACCCTGAACTCTTAAAGGCTGAGCCCGAATGGTTTTCACAAACCCAAGGAAGAGACAGCAGAGCACAAACAAGATGCTGGAGCCCATCTTCAATCGGGCTGCTCACTACATATATAACATAATACAATAAACAGTAGAATAAAAGATGTTACTAGAGGCACAAATTATAAGACAGAAAACTATCAGTTTGTTTTTTGTAAGAAAACAGAGAGAAGCCTTTAAGATATCTTACATGTCAGGTAGAGAATGGAGTCCAGAACCCTGATGGTGGATTGAAAAGCCGACCTAAAGTAGTTCTGATCAGAGACGGGGCGAGACGATCCTTCTAACACCGACTTACAGTTCCTAAGCACCCGGCCCATAGTCTCAGTGGACACCCAGACCAGAGGACAGGAACTGCTGGTAAGGAAATAAAAAAAAAAAAAAATGAGCAACAATGTTTCATTCTGCTTTGACTCCTAAGGTAGTAGATTCTGGGTCTGTCTGAATGGAGGTGCTGTACCTGACGGGCGAGGAGCTGAGAGCTGCCAGGTGGAGGACGAGGGCCGCGCCCTGTAGGGCGGACGCCGTCTGCAGGCTCTCTGGTTCTGTCGAGTCAGAGCTCAAAAGAGCCAGGAGCTCTTCAAGGCGGCGGTTCAATGAGGCCCAAACCTCACTGCCAACCCGCATGTCCGACTCTCTTAACACAGAGACACAACAGGTATCATTGGTTGACCTACTGCAGCACTTGGATACAGACACAAAGAAACACTCTAAATCATTATAAGAGATACTTAAATAAAACATCTTAACTTCTGTTTAACTACTTTCAAAATGTGGAATTATATAAACAAAAGTTTTTCTTCACAATGTTGAAATGGTTTTGAAATACGTTAAGTAACATTTATATAAGTAAATATTTGGTATTGGTCATAAAAATGCTAATAATAGAACAAATGTTCGTATTATCATTATTATATTTTATCTATTGAGTAGCTGCACTGAATTTCCTAAATAAATTGACTGTAAATATAACAAAATCTTGATCTTTTATAATTGGAGATTTTTTTTTTTTTCTTCACATAATTTTTCACAAATTTCAGCAAACCATTAAAAATGGATTTATTCTCTTTTCCCATTTTTTTCCCCCTTCGTTTTAAAACCTATAATTTCAAATGACTCAGTGATTTTATAAAAAGGATAAATCTCCTGTGAGATCTATTAAATAAATGTATCTTTTTCTTTTTTTAAAAAAAGTTAATGAAACTTTTTCAGCTCTAAACGAGTTTTGCAGCTGGACTGAAGTCCGAAATGACTCTTAAAATTTGTAAAAGTTGCAAACCCCTTTTATAAAGCATTCACACAATGAAAGGGTAACTTCTAAGGCATGGTTCCTTGGCAGGTATCTTACAAGGAAACAGGGCTAAAATAATTCAGAGTAGACAGGAAGCTCTGTGGTAAGAAGATGCTAACAATGTATCATTTGCTAATTATCTTCTCTTATTGTTTTTATTTCTTATCCTCCTCTGCAGGTTATATTCCCCACAACTTTAAATAAAATGATAGAAAGTCTTAAATTTGGTTTGCGAGCACGACAATAAATCCCAGCCACTTATGCTAAATATCAGGAGTTTATATTAAAACCTCCTGATAAAATCTGCAAACCTAGAGGGGATATTCACTGAAAGAAAGCACTGACTTCCGTTTTCAGCATCTCCACAGATATGAAAAGAGAGAAACACTCTTATCAAAACCTTTTAGAAGATTTGAGCCTTATAGTTAAAAACAGGTTTAGTCGTTATGCTCTGAGATATCGGGATCATAGCTACCCAAGAGGGTTGATCATTCACGGCATTTCAACTTGAAAGCTCGTGTGTTTTATTTTTTTTCTACCAATATAATTCCATACCTTTAAACCACTACTGCTAACAGAGATTCTTGTTGCTTTGGTCTGTTTTCTAAATGTATTCTGGACTCTGCTGTTCAGACGGGCAGAGATCTCTGTCCCCAGATCAGTCTAAATCCAATGTTAGATGTTTTTTTTGTTCCACATACTGATGTTATTTTTGTTATTTTTATGACTGACCTGATGCCAGATTTGCAGGATTTCTTGGCAGGAGTCTCTCCATCTCCCATCTTCTGCATCACAGTAGCTTTCTCAGCTTTCAGAGCAGCTCTTAGGAAGCCTTCTGCACACTGAAAAACAGCAGATTCAGATAGGAAAGCCATGCAAATGTGACAACTGTTACGTTGGAGAGGAAAAAAAAGGTTCCTACTTCAGCTTGATTTTCTGTCCCAATGCTGCACGCCAGCATCCTGCAAACATCTGCCACCTGCTGCCTCCTTAGCACTGCAGCGCCTTCGTAACTCGGGACGACAGAAAGGGAGAAGCTGAAGAGCACGCAGAGAGATTCAGTAAGCTCTGATCCAAACGTAACCCGGGCTCCTCCCAGAGCGCAAACGCACTCAAACATCTGCGCGAGGTAGACGGCCTCGAGATCAGAGGGAGAAAAGGAAGATGACTGAAACAAGCAGCGGGTGAGCTTGAGCAGCTCTCCCTCGTAAGGTTCATTCTCATCCGAGGTGTCGTGTGTTTTGAGAAGGTGAAAAAAGGCCGTGAAGAAATAGTGGTTCTGGATGTTGTCAAATTTCCTCAGCTCCACCAGTTTTCTTAACATCACCATAGAAATCTTCCTCAGTTTGAAGTTCCCGTTCGCCAAGATGGAACAGGCTGTCTCCAGGGCCACACTCAGATCCCGACAGGAAACGACTCCTCTCAGAGAGTCCGTTATGATACCAACAGTGACAGCAGTCAATGACTCTAAGGCAGCAGGAGATGAGAGTATAAGTGGAGTCTGGGTAAGGTAGGAGGCACAGGAGGCAGAGAAGAGGAAACGCCCAAGCTTTACAGGCCACTGGCTCTGGGTGTGAATGCCCAGGTCGTGTCCTGGTCCTGATAGTGTGGCTACATGGGCAGATAGTATGTTGCTGAGGTCTTGGGCCATTAAAATAAATTCCTGAATGAGGCAGCTGAAGATGAAGGGCACCCGGACCCTGAAAGAGTGAAGTAAAGAGCAAAGCACAGTAGAAACTCTCCCATGGATGACGCCACAGCCTGGAGCTGCTGCAACACGAAGCAAATGTACTGCTACCCATTTACTGAAATCTGAATGAACAAAAAAAGAAAACAATGGATCAGGTAGTGATCTTCAAACTGTTAGCCTCAAAAAGCTTTTTTTCTTTTCTTTTTACCAGTGCAGCTCTGTATGGTGTCCGGGTACTCAGCAGGCTGACAGGCGGGATTAGCAAACATCAGGGATGAGGATTTGATTATATGTTGCACAAAGTCCAGAAGCATTACACAAGCTGGCTCCGAACTGGACTTTTTATTCAAACCTATAGCAACTACAAAAAAAAAAAAAAAAAAACACATGAAGAAAGATACAATATTGGTTTCTGTTAGTTATATTTCCAAATAAGAAATGAATTGTATATTTTTACAGTCATGGTTTTTAATTTTTTTTAATTAATTTCAAAAAAAGAAATTGGTTTGAAAAAAAAAATGTTTTTGATCTACAGAAACCCAGTCAGGCAATATCCATCAAAAAACATTTTTTAAACTCAGATTCCAAACTTAATTTCCAGACTTATAAATCCATTAATGGGGATTTTGTCATATAAGTTTACCTTGATTATTTAAGGTCAGACTTAAGTCCATGGTAACAAAGAAGTTTCTCAGAAACCTGTGGTAATATGTGAATAGGCTGCTAAATTTATCATCCATATTCTCTGTTAAAATGCAGATTGCTGCCTAAGTGTATAAAGTGTTTGCATAGGATTTACAAAATCCCGCCTTCATCAATACATGAACGCACAAGCCTATGGTATTACCTTGGGATATATATATATTTTTTTAGAAAGCAAGTGTTTCATAAACAATTACTTGCTTTAAATGAACCATATAAACTGTCAAGTTTCGGATATATTAATCAAAAACTTGCAAATACACCAAACACCACGTATGTACCAATGTGTATATGGATGGATACAGCATTTGTACAGCTGAGAGAGTTCTAAAACTGCACATATTTTATTGGTTGGTTGAATTGTTTTGTTCCTTCTCATTTTATACATATTCAAATCTGTGAAAGTCAAAAGATAAAACCATTATCCAGACATTTCAAGATTGTACAGGAAGCCTACAAAATGAATGAATAAATTGATAAAGATTTATAACAGAGAAGGAAAGAAAATCAAGTCTGGATATATTCAGATATTTATGACGTTTGTATTAGTCAAAACCGTACGCAGAATTGACATCTTAAATGTCAATATAAAGAATTTCAAAGAATAAACAATAACTTAAATGAATAATACGATCGCATAGCTAAGACACCGGTGCATGTTTGTGTTTACTGATTAGTTCTGATCTAAAGCTGTATTTGAACTCGTTTTCTATGTGAGCTGTTGACTTACCAACATCAACATCTGTCAGTATTCTGTCAATGAACTGGCAGAGGATCTGTCGGGGTTTCTGTACTGCTAAGTCATAGTCAGCAGCACTGGCGCTGCAAACATAAAACATTAGCACAGTGTTAACCTTGCTAACAGGGTCATTCAGCTGCGGGACAAACTTAACAAGTAGTGAATAAACCTAATAGGCTACAACAAAGCGACAGACGGGTTGTTTTAGTTAAAAAAATATTAGCAGGTTAGCTTTTTGCCAACTTTTTACCAACCTTGCTAGCTCCTGAAGAGCGGGAATCATTGCAGACATTTCAAGTCCTTCCATGTTTAAGCTCCCCTTTCCTACCGCAGTCTATAAATATATATATATTTTAAAAATGATAATTTATAAGAGTTAAATCCCTTTAAAGTAGCTGTCCACCGTCCTACGAGTTTCGAAAACTTTCGCTCCAAAATGACGTCGTTTGTTTTGGTACGGTATCCACCAAGGCTCAATACACTCAATTTCGAACTCGGAGAACTATTTTCCTATATAAAAAAATTACGCAATAATATAACCTATCATTTTTTAATCACTTAAGTAACTATAAAATCAACAAAAATGTTGAAAACAAACACACAAAAAAAGCTTACCCAGGAGAAATCAAAATTTGAATGTAGTTGTAGGTTTTTTTAAGGTTGTTTCGTCTTTGTGAAAGTAGCAACAAAAAATCACACAATTCCTAATGAGATTTTAATCAATTATTGTTTGTATAACTGAAATTTGTTGTAAAGTATTTAAGAAAGGCTCAAAACTATTTGCATTCACAATGCACATTTTGCATAGTTTTTATTACAAATAAATTTTGTTTTTTACACTGTTATGAAAAGAGAAAAAGGCATCATTATTTTTATATATTAACATCCACTAATGGCAAGGAAAAATGTTAAACCTAATAGCAGTTTAACCAAGGGAATATTGGAGTCACACGTTTTTAAGCCAGTGGGAAAAAAGATGCATTATTTCTTTGTATCTAGGTTACCAATAAATATATCTAGCCTGATAGAAATCTTAACTAAGTTTTTTTTTAGGAAAATAAGTCCAAAGTCAAACAGAAACATATATAAGAACAAAACAATATAATAACCTTTACTGATCTTTACAGTTTTAGAAGGTATTACAAACAGAGAATTTTAATGATAATATTATGGGAATCTTACAGAGATGTAATATATGGTTTATAAACTTTTACAAGTCTAATAAATCTATGCTGATAAATCAGATTTTGAAGCCTAAGATTAATTAAATTAATCAGCCTTATAAAGTGGGTGATTTAAATCTTCTGGGAATAAAAACAGAAGGACACAGCAAATACACAAAAATCATGAACTTTTATATTTAATAATTGTCAAGTTCAGTCATTTAATATCAATATTCAGCACACAACATTCATAAGTTTTATATGTGATTTTTTTCCCCTGTTTGGTTCATCTTGAATTGCAAAGGTGATGGATTCTTCAGATCAGGAAAGGTTTATTTGGTATCACCCCAAAGAGGTTTTAAAAACTGTATGAATCATAGACAAACAAATGAAGCAGCTCAACAAACAGGAAATTAATTAGATGTTAGGCAGCAAAACAAAGAATAGCCAATAGATTTGTTCTGGCAGCTGAATGTAGCAAAAGTACAGCTAAAGAAAAAGAAATATGATAAAAATGTAAAAAAAAAAAAGAAAAAACAATGCAAATGGTTGTTTCTTTTTTTTTTCTTAAACATGGTTTTCTGTTTAGCGTTTGCTTTTTTTCAAGTCATGTCCCATGAGGCAGGCAAACACCGTCATCACCATTTTATTTTTCACCTCCACCAGGTCATCAGGCAGGGCGTAGACTCGAGCACCGATCTTACGGGCCAATGAGATTGCATACCTTAGAGAAAAAAGAGAAAGGAAATAAATCACAAAATGAAAAGACGGGGAAAAAAACAAAAGAGATGAAAAGTATGTCTTTACTTGGCATTGTTGAGTTTCTCATCATTCTTCAGCACTCCCTTTTCTCCTCTCTTTACCATGTCCCATTTTACCATGCCAGGGGCAATGGCGTCAATCAGGTCAATCACAGGCAAACTGGTGCTGATCAGCTTGTCCTGCAGAGAACATAAAACAGAATTACATTCATTTAAAGTTCTGAATTTACAAAGACGATCAACAGTCTGCACCCTTGAATCAAAGGTTTGGCGACAGAAAACATGTTAGAGGAAAGATAAATGGTTCAGATTTATTCTAAAAATACTTTGACATTTATCATGTAAAACACAGTTGAAAGTAAATTGATTAGAAGGATAACATTTAAAAAAAAAGCATACAATAACCCAATAGCATAAATGTGTTGACCCTTGAACTAATACTACACAGCATGAAGCTGAGAAATAAAGCAAACAGTTTATTGATAAAATAAAACATATAGGAAAAAATGAAAGTAACTGCAAGACAGCTTTACCAAACCGTTTTAATTGTCTAAAACAATTTTGACACCAAACATTTGTAATGTTATCTGTTGTTCCATGTTTTTTGTAAATATAGATGAATCTAACTATTGTGCAGGTAGAACATGCAGACATATGAATAGACAATGTTCTTTGAAAAGAGTTAAAGGAGTTATTTCAGCAGCGGGTTTTACTCCATTGAGAGCTACTAAAGTCAAACAGTAGATCTGCTTCCACCCACCTTAAAACTGTTGATCTGTGTGTCCTTTCGGCTTTCCTTCAGGGTGCTATTCACCCAGTTTAGGATAAACTGATCCACATCTCTTTCTTTGTGGCCCAAATTGGACAGAACCAGAACTGTGTACCTGAAGACGGACAAGCAGAAAAAAATATTCAAGAATGTAAAAGAGTTGTTATGTGGTTGGCCCATTTTATACTTTTATAGTAAAGAAAAGACAGAAAGATTTTCTGAAGCAAGCACCTTCTCATCAGCTGCCAGACGAGAGCCAGGGTGTGCACGCGATCTCCTTCGTTGATGTTTAGTCCTCCAACTCCGACCAGAGAGAAGTTGGCGTCTTCCCTGCTCAGCCTTACCGCATAGTTGCAGTTCTCCAGCTAGAACACATTATGCAAAGTTTAGCCTTCCTTGGATTGATCACATGTATGCGTTCATGAGTTTCTACAGTGTTCGCATATGTCACCTTCCTCATATTTCCCCCCAGTTGAGGATAAGGAGGGTTGTTGACTCTCTTCCAGTCCACAACCACTCTGACTTTTTCTAGAAGCTGAAGAATCACCACGCCATCACAAAGGTCCCTGCAAATAAAAAAAAGATAGAAATGTGATTATGCATATAAACAGTGAAAGCTATTGATTTTGTTTTTCAACGCTTACAAACTACAGCACTGGATTAGCCTACATCTATAAAGGTCCTTTTCATGACTTCTTCGTTTTTTTTTTTTAACTTTATGTATGAAGATAGATAAAAAGAGCCGGTTTTAGCTACTGTTCAGTGAGCTTTTATACTATACGAAAAAAAACTCTCAATGGAACAACTTATAAAAGTTTTATATCCTGTTTAAATTTCAAACAAATTTATTTGATACTGCTGCAGGTAAGCCTAATGTATTTTAAGTCTCCATTCCTCATGTGCCAATCTGTACTCTAGAATACTTCAATTAGCAAGAAAATAAGTACAAACTATGGATCAAAGGTGGAATAAAATGTTTTCTTATTTGTCTTAATAAAAAGAATAAGAACCACGAGGCAATCAAATACCTTTCAAAATTATTATAGAAGTATGAACAATCCTCTAAGGACCTGCATGTGTCTCTCCATCTTAAACATTTGCCAGTTCTGCATTTATTTGTCTATGCTTTCATCTTTCCCTGTTAAACTGCACCGTCACATATTGGCTATCTGTAGGAATTGAAATATTTATATCCTCCTTAGATAAGAATAATTACCCTCATATACAACTGATGACCTACCGATAAAGATGGTTTACACGTGGAGAGACTCCCAGGGAGTTCATCCAATTGCGAAAGGTTTTCTCTTCTCTTGTTTCAGCTGACAAGACATAAATGCATGATATAGGTTATCATTCTCCAACCCCGCCTCATATGCCGAACATTTCAAACTGCTGTTATTTTCATGCTTGTTAAGTGCCGTTAGTGACATTACAACGATCCACCTTAAGAAGTCCTAGTATTTTCTGACTGAGTTCTGGTTTTCTGTTTATGGATTAACATCTCTCACCCTCTATGTGTTCCCCTTCCAGGTTAAACTTAGGCTTGTGCAGACCCGGATGCATGTTGAACAAGTTGGCCACAAAGGCCAGGTTGAGTTTGATGTTTCCAGACGTGACATCGCGAGGAGAAACAAACTGCCTGCAATCCAACTTGGCTGCTTCCTGCAGCATCAGCTCAGCCCTTCGCTCCAGATCCCACTCCTGCATATTTACGAACATACAGGCAAGGTCATCGTTTTCACAATTTCACTGAAGCAAAAGTGACTTACGTTAAGGCCGGCCATGTTGATTTTGATCCCCATGTGGAATTCATCTTCATCTCGTGGGGAAATTTGGTCCAACAGGTAGAAGTATGCCCTTGAATCCTTTAAAGGCAAAAAGTAAATAATTATTAAATGACTGTCTAAGCATAATGTTGAGTGATAAGGACTGATGAGTACCTTGATAT
The DNA here is from genome assembly GCA_034780135.1 of Jordanella pulchra. Taxonomy (NCBI): domain Eukaryota; kingdom Metazoa; phylum Chordata; class Actinopteri; order Cyprinodontiformes; family Cyprinodontidae; genus Jordanella; species Jordanella pulchra. Next base: position 15,926 of record JAUZNJ010029316.1, on the reverse strand, counting down.
CAGAACTGAAGTTGCTGATTGTTTCTGTTCCTGCATTTATTAGGTGATAGTTGACCCATCGTAGAAGAAGCTCCTCAGGAGACAAAGACATTAGATGCTCTATCTCCTCTCCTTCCATCAGAAGGGAAATCAAGCCTGGAGAGAGACAGGGTTGACATCTTTAAAGTAACATAAGAGAAGAAGCTCAATATTTCCAGTTTCCTGTTGATAAACTTCCACTGTATCCTGAATAAAATTCATATAAAAACAAAAGGGAGAGTTTTTCATATGGAATTCCTTTAAACCCAGGCACAACTGAGGAGGAGTAAGTGAGTGAGTACTGACCTTCGTTCCTGGTGATTTCTATATCAGCAAAAAGGCCGACCTTGATAATTTGCCACAGGAGTCCCAGGACCAGATGGGGTTTCCCAGCCATCAGGTCATGGGCATCGATGCTCACCACTGTGCAGCCAATTGCCAAGGCTGAGTTCAGGGCCAAGACAATGTTTTCCTAAGATTGCACATGAAAATACATCAGCTTTGATCAAGAAAAGCATAAACTGTTTAACAAAGTAATGTTATCTCCACCATAAAACTGCCCGGCAAGAACAAAAAGTCTATAATATCAAATAAAAGCAACTAGTACCAAAAGGATTACTTTAGACAGGAGTGTTTTTCCACTTTCCTCAATAGTTTTTCTGTCATTTCCTTCTTCTTTTTTCCTATTTCTTGATTACTGTGCCATACTGCCCTCTGGATTATCAGTAGTATTGCCCTTTTGGGACCAGATCTGTAGAGGATTAACTAAAACATGCATGAAATCAATACAGATGATACATCGAGAACTTAATGTGTCTGTGTTTTTAATGCCTGAGCATAAATGGACCTTAATAAGCCGTGGTTTAAACAATCACACAAATATCAGTGAAGTCACAAATAGGGCCATTAAAGTCATTTCCTCCCAGGGCCAGGCATAATGTGGATTACCACTGAATGTGGGTGGCTTACTTTATCAATAACAGCACATGCCTTGCCAGAAGAGAACCAAAGACTGGCAAACTGCTAGCCAGAGTAGTATTTTTGTTGAGAAAATGTTCTGTCTTTGCATGTCATTCCTTTATGTCACCGTTTCCATCAGAGAAAAGGTCAGGGTCGGTCTACCATAAAATAGTTGTTGGATACAGTGTCAAGTATTTTGTGAAATTGTGAGCAAACTTATGCTATCTGGGTTTTCCCTCTACTATCTTTCACCTGCTAATATGTTAACTATTATTCTTATCTGTGAAATTATTGTTTTAAATGTGGTATTATGTAAAACTTAAACCATACGGCTGATTGCTTATGCTGCTGTGAAATCCAGGTCTGGTTGGGATTTATACACCTTGTAGAAATCTACTCACCCTCCTTGTGAAGGTGGTAAGTTTCTTTGTGTTGATGACTCTTTCATCAATTGTGTCAGGCTGGGACAGATTGATGAGCTTACTGAAAGAGAAAAAGCGATAGGAGAGGTTGGTGAAAGGGAAGCTTGGGTGAGTCACTGACCCCGTTTGTGAAGAGCCTCAGTCTGTCCAAAAGTCCATCATGCAGTAAGAAAATGATGCAAATCTAAGTTAGATGAGCCACTATAAAGCAATATAACATGTTATCACTCTGATCCTTCTGCAACCTTTGCAGCAACATAAAACATCGCCCACCATGTTCTGAGTGCTTGATGCAAACCCCCATCTCAGGTCAACTAAACTTGTTTGATTGCTATACAAAGTACAAGTGTATAAAAGCCACAACTCACTATCACAGCTGCATAATAGACAACTCGTACTCATTAATACCTATTAGATCGAAAAGAATATACTTTACCTTATATTCTAAATAGATTATTGTTTAACTTAATCCCAATCATTTGTTGTATTTAGGGGAGAATTTAAATAACTATAACACTATATTTAAGCCATTTTACTCCCTTTCAAAACTTATGTGACCTTGCATAGTAATAAACTGAGGTGTAAATTCCAACCCTGCCAATGTGTTGGGAACGTGTTTATTACACACTTCTGTGCATTTTAGAAAAAAATTCCTACTCACAAGGAAAACACTTCTTTATTCAGAGAGCTTCTGTTGGTAATTTTTAAACTTAATTCATTGTTAGCTCAAAAATATTCATTGAACTCCGTCTGAGTTGTGACTTTTTTGAACCTCTGACCAACTAATTTATTGGTTAGTAATTGGAAAATAGGTGAACTTATGTGGGTATAATTAATGAAAGATGCAGAAGGTGTTTGCAGTTGTATATACTTTTGTAAAAGTGTGTGTGTGGTGCTGTACCATAGCAGGATGCCATCTCGGAGTGAGGCAAAAAGGCTCTCATCGGTTGGGTCTACAGGCAGTAGATGTTTGCAGTCAGGATCCTTTGCCAAAGATTTGTTGATCCATCTAGCAAAGGCTACTTTCTCCTCATCTGAAACAAACATGAATATTTGGATGAGATGCTAAGTTAGAGATTTGAAACTGTCACAGATCCTTTCTACCCCTGAGCTGTTTTGCTCTGGTACAGATAGTGCATTGTGTTTAACATTTTTAACATTTCAGTCATTTTTTTAGCCATGCAAGGTTTTGAAATGACCGAACTCTGGCCAGACATTACATATGGCCAACATATTAACAACTATATAACAAAAAAAAAACCTTAGTGTACTTTCAAAACACTAAACCCTTATAAAACACTCTCACTAATATGCAAGTGGTCACATGGTTTTTACGGTCACTCATGGTTAGAGTCTGTTGGGGGATTTTTTTTATATACATGGATATTCAACAGAATACAAATATTCAGTGTTTAAGGAACTCCCACAATGAATGGAGATTTTTGGGTCTAGTTAAAACTCAATAATCAGATACTTGCTTTGCAGCAAACTAAAACTACTGGAACACCTTTTATTTAAAATACGCCTGCATGTATTTACATTAGGTTATGTCTATATAAGCTTTGCACAATTACAGACAACTGTTTGGCCAATTGGGCAAAGAATCAGACATCAAATGGAGGAATCCAACTAGAAACAATGAAAAACCGAGTGCTTATATGCTAATGAATGTGTGGAGAACAACATAGGACATCGATCCGCTATTCAGGAGACAAAATAAATTAGCTAAGTCAAAAGGTAAGCAGAAAGCACTGAGGAAAACAAAATGATTACATAGAGGAAATTCACTAAACTGCAACGAAACACTTAATTAAAGGTGAAGGTTAAGTACTAACCTAAGGCAATAATTCACAGGGAACAGGGATAAACTAAAAAGCTAAATACAAAGTATTAACTAATGTGGCAAGAATAAAATGAACCTAAACAGACAATCAAAAAGTTCTGAAAACATTAAGAAAAGAAAACAAAAACCTTTGGAGATCATGACACTGAAATGTGAACCTTCGTCCCCACATTCAGTCTGTTCATTCTATTGCACTGGTTTCTTCCTACACATTGCCCTGTATTTATCTTCTTGCATCAACTCTGGACATCTCATTTTCCTCTGCAGAACAAAAGCATCCCCATAGCATGATTCCACCACCACTAGGCTAAAGTATAACTCATGTGTAAAAGCATAACCCCACCTCAGACAAATTTTGAAATGAGTGGTCGGTGCTACAAGACAGCACAAGGTGTGGGGATGGGTGTGTGGTCAGGATGAGAGGAAGTGGCAGCTAAGTTATCCTAGCCTAGCTTAGCTTAGCCATATTTAAACACGGAAAGTGAGCAGGGGTATGCTGGTAGTTATACCATGGATTAATCTTTGGCATCAAAGGTTGAAGGAAACTTTGTGGAACCCAGTGGGTCAGAAACTTTTCGGTGCAATCTGCCTGACTTAGTGATACCAGAAATCAATACTGTCAGGATGATGGAGGACAGGATGACTCACTACAAAGGTGTGTGTCTGAGTAAGAGTGGTAAAAGTCTGTACCAACACATACACTTTGAACCGATAGTAAACTTCAACTTAGGGAAGCAATACATTGCAGCAATAAAAAAATCTCATATGAAAATGTAAAGAAACTGCACAGAAACATTAAAGTATCATCATAGTTTAAACTTTCTATCCTCAGAAAAAGTTCATTTATGGGGCGAGTTACACTTTAAATAGTGGGGATGGTGTTTAAGGGCCATTTGCTGTTAGTTTTCTATCACACATGGTATTTTGCATGTCTGATAAAACACAAATGTTGGGTGGGTGTGTTTTCTGCTATTTATGCCCTATGCTGCCCATATGGATGTGGTGAAGCGGGGTAAGTCCATGTACAGCGAACCTGTGTTCAAATCCCAAAAGGACAGTTTATGTAAAAACTCTGCCAACTCTGCATTTAAGTTATAATGTCCTGCTTCGATTAACCCTGGATCAGGAAGCAACCGAAAGGACTCAAAAATCCCAACAACTTAGACTGAAACTTGTAAGATTGTAATATGAAAAGACAAGAAAAGGTTTATGAAGTTTTATCTTTTTGCCCTGTGTTTAAAAGGACTTATCTAGGCATTGTTTAAAATTTGCATGACTCTCACCAGAATAAGAGTGCTGTGTTCCCTCGCAGGAGACTCCAGCTCTGCCTCCAAAGGAGTAGATCCCATCTTTCCTAGAGAGGACTTTCTTGAATGACTCACTGATCTCCTTACTCTTCAGCTCTTGGTAAATCTGATCACAAACACATTTTGTTACTCCATCTGAAGTTAGGAGGGAAACTGGTCAGACTATCATCAGATCAAGACTCACGGAAACAAATTCACTGAAGCTGATTTTTTCATCTTTGTTAGTATCTCCAGCTTTAAAGGTCTCAACAATCTGTCGCACTTTGTACCCGGGCAGGTGGAGGCTCGCCTCTCGGAACAGCTCCTGAAGCTCAAAGTCATTTACGTAGCCACTGTTGTCGATATCTGGACAAAACAAAACAACACAAAACAGAAAACAAACATTTATTTAAGTAATTTTTTCGAATGATTTCTTAGTAGCTGTAGAAAACAAATTACACTTTTATTAAGAAGAGATTTATTCTATTTCGTGTTCATTACTAAACACAACTGACTTTCTACTGTTTTCTACCTCTGTGTTAAATTAAATCATAATTTATGAGCAGGGTTAAATTTATAGACTTATTAAGTTTTGTCAATTATAGGGATATAAGCTCAGTAAGTAAACAGTGGCAGAAATTGAAACTATTTGTTTTTTTTGTTGTGGGGGGGGGGGATTATTGAGAGAGGTTGTTTAACTTTTTCCCACCACTCCTTCCCTCAGAATCCAAAATGGTTGTTGAAAAATAACACCAGCAGCTGCAGTAACAACTTCTAGGGTGCCTCAATACCTCAATATTCAGACATTGTTTTTAATTATTTTATATCATTAAGGCAAATTGATGGTGTAACACAGCAATTAGTAAAAGCTGCCAGTTCCACAGCTAGCTCTCTGCTCCTTATGCTTAGTAGCTTTACAGTTCATTTTATCATAAAGTTGTTTTCTTATAGGTTTTCAACACAAACTTCATCTATAAAATGAAATGACTAAATGTTTCCCTAAATTTAGCAACTTATGCATAACACTTTGAGAACCAAATCTTTATTATTTATCAGATTTATAATGCAGTTACCAACTTACTTTAAAGATATGATGATATATGATATTCATCAGAAAGGGAAAACAATCTTTTTATTTCTGGTATAATTATTTGATATGAGCCATTCAGCACCTTAAAACCGAATTCAAATCTTGGATCGTCTCTCTTAATGCACATGTTAGAGTTTTAACACACCTATAACCTATATGTGATAAAATATCAAACAGTGGATGATTTACATCTGGACTCCGTGCCTGGATCTCTAATCACTAAAACATCTTATCCTTTATAGAAACTAACATCAGCATATCTACTTTTTAATTTTTCACTGCTTAAACTCTTTTCTATTGCTGAAAACACACCAAATTTTCTCAACTGAAAAATTGATCAACTTCATTAATTTTAGGGATTAAAAAAATAATACTGCACCATCATAGATAAAAGTCAGGAGTTTAAGATGCAAAACAACAAAGTCTTAAAAAAAGTTAACAAAATATAAAGAGTTGAACTAATTTGTTGAACTGATAAAACATTTTTTGGTGTATGAAGCCCTGATGAAGTGTCGACATGAACATATCTACTCTTGTTTCATTTGTGCCACAAAAAGGAGAATAAAAGTCAATAAGATGACACATAATTCTGCTGGTTAATTTTACTTTCGTGTCAATGTCCTTCTTTTCCTAGTTAATAATGATTGCATCAAGGACAGACAAGATACTTTGATCTTTAACTGATGATAACTGATCTTTTTTTGTTTGTTAACTACTCCCGGTTTTCGATTATAGTTTTAGATGTGTAATTCGTTGTGATTAATGTTTATACCTGTTTGGTTTCTTTCCGACCTTCGGTCACCAAGAGAATTTTATAGGAGGATATATAAAATCAAGAACAGTGGCTTCGGATGCAGGAGTTTACCCTGAAGGTTCTATCCCTGGCTCCGGGTCTCAGTGCCATTGTGTCCTTGGGCAAGACACTTTGACCGCATTGCCAAGTGATGGTGGTCAGAGGGTCCGGTGGCGCCTGTGTACGGCAGCCTTGCTTCTGTCAGATAGCTGTGGCTGTGATGTAGCTTGCAACCATTAGTGTGTGCGTGAATGGGTGAATGACTGAATGAAGTGTAAAGCACTTTGGCTGCATCCCATGACTTAAAAAAGTGCTATTTAAGTATAGATCATTTATCATTTACCATACAAATCATCCCATTGCTAAAGGAGGATACCGGTTCATGTAATAATAGTTTAGTCTCTCCTCGTCCAGTCACAGCTGCTACTCACATACAACTATCCTTAAAAAGCTTGAACTATTAAACTCAAAGAAACTAATTATGAGAAGATGAACCTATGGATTATCATCGGTCAGACTATGTAAAATAAGTTGAGCTCATTAACTGCAGTCTAGATTCCTTCGAAACAGAAAATCAGCCCTTTATTCACAACCAGAATCATAATTTAAATTCATACAGAAGCTTTGGGACCATCAGCTGCAGAATATTTCCATATATGTCAATAAACATCACACCTCCCATATACTAGACACGACATGCAATTAAAAGATAGAAAGACCCTAACCCCAGCACACACACACACACAAACACTTTCAAAATGCAGTATCCTTTATTAATAAAGCTGATTTTTCATACCATTGTTTTAAATTATAAACTTATTCCCATTGAATGAAAAAGCCAGCAAAAATTTCATTTGCACATCCGAACACACATCAATCACAAAGTCCACAAATGCAACAATTCAGCTCATAAAAATGTAATAAGACTTGTACTGTTATGTGCTTTACAACTGGCAGTAAAAGTCTAACTTTGGTCTGTAAACCCAGCAATAAACTTGCAGGTTAAGGCTGTGCGAACTAATATAACAAAAAAAAAAAAACATGTCACTGACCAATCTTATTAAAGGCATCTCTGAGGTCTTCTAGATCCTCTCTGGAAATATGCGTATAATGGCCATCCATAGCAGCTCCTGTTGTTTGAACCTACAACACACACACAATAAAAAAATATTTTCACATAGTTTTTGTAAGTAGAATCTTGATGAAGTCAGTAAAAATTTAGCAAAGGTGTAAAGAAAGCAGATTTATAGAAATTTAATCATCCCAATGCTTCTTTTTTAACACTATGTACTAGACAGACATTCAGGCACTTAGGTGAATATTTAGTTTTCACCTAAAGTCAGCAAATTCAGACTATCATAAGGAAACTAAAGTAAAAATGAAAAAAGAGAAAGTACCTTGATTTAAAGGCTGGCTGCAGCAGTTGAGTATTGCTGAGTTCTGCAGCTTCACACTGGGACAGAAAGAAGGTGGACTGTGGAGAAGCCTAACAGCTGATTACCACTCTCAGGTGGGAGAAGGAGAAAGGTGGACCTTTGGTCTGCTTGGACCTGCCACGGGCGGAGTAGGACTGTTAACATTTAACCATGGCATCATGCTATTGTCTAAGTGTCGAGGTTGGGTGGGAGGAGGTGGGGGTTAAATTGTTCAAAAAGTATTTATCAGTGCTGTAGGATCGACAACAGGTTAAAAATAAATTACTAGTATCACGTGACATAAAAAGGCTGTCTTATCTATTTAAAAGCTGAGTCAATCAGTAATCAACGTGATTAAAAATCAACTTAATTTCCAAGCAAAATTGTAAATTTGAGGAAAAGAAAGTGAGTATAGTGAATCTAAAGTTTATTCTACATGATATATTTACACATGTATTTATGTCAATTGTTATTATCTGTGTGGCCTATTACCCAGAAAGTAAAATCCTTGTATGTTTTTCTGATTGTGGTTTTTGATAAGCATACAAATAATATGGTAAAAACCAGGCTTGGTGACATCATCCTTAGGAGACGTTGTTCTTTAGAGTTTATAGAAGATGGTCAAAAGCTGAACAAAGGACAGATCTGGGAGAAATACTGTTAGAGGTTATAGAAGTGTTAATACCTCAATGGATGTTTGATGATGAAAATAAGGCTACAGGAAGACCTAGATCAGAAGAAAGGACTAGTCCTGATTTCAATTCTATTCAGAATATGTAGCAAAAAAAATGAAAATTGTTGTCAAAAAACATTTTGTTATCTAATTTTTTTTCTGACATTTTGCAAAGAAAACTGAACAAAATCAGCTTTTTGTTTGGTTTCCCATCAGTGTGTAAAAAAAAAAAAAAACTGTCATGACTCTTTCCTGTGTTTAAGGAATGAAATACTCCCTCTGCTGTTTTTCCAGAGGAAGTTTACTGGATTGTATCAGGCTGTTGTTTCTGTTAGTTGATAAAAAAAATGTAGGAAAACTTTTTGAAAGTGACATGTAGTCCTAAAAATATACCATACCCCCAGCTGCAGGTGCACACAGTAAGGTCAGAGCTTAGATCAGTAACAGTGATGTCAGTGTAATAAGAAAACAATCAAATAAAATGACTTTAAATTTCATTTTATCAACATACTCACATTTTATCAAGGTATTAACACATAAGACATTAGGTATGAAGTTAAAAGTATAACAGCATCTAACTTCTTTTTTAGAAGTTAGGTGCTGCTCTTTTAAGATCTCTTTTGCAAAACTTTACACTAAAGCATGAGTTAGTTACCTATTTACTAAGTCTTAGGTGAATTAGCCTCCGATCTGAAAGTTTGGGAGTTTCTGTGGCTATAGTTACTTTTATACATTATGCAACAAGTTTCATCACAGTTAAGAGTATGAAGGAATCTGCGTAAAGAGCTTACATCAAATCCCAGGCAGCCTGGAAGGGCAAAGAGTCCAATGTATCCCAGTCCAGAGTAAAAATCAGCTTGAAGAGGAGTTGTTGCAGTTCCTTTTTTCCCTTAAACTACCTTCTTGCTCCTCCTTTTAAATACTTTCTTTTTTTATTAACCCTTTCCCTTTAGTTCCCGTGTTTGCAGTTACTAACTGATCTTTCCACTTCAGCTGGAAAACACAAAAAATAATTAAAAATAGACTACATACATACTTCATCTTTCCTCTCAGCTCTTTTTCTTCCTTTGACACCTGATAGGCCTTGTCTCTCCCTATGACTCTGAGGTACTCTCCAATTACCCTCCTGTTCTCATTGCTGATCCCAGGTAAGCAACCCTTCAATCTTTCAATGTGTACAGGGCACTCCTACTCACTTGTCCTGAACCTAGATCAGTTCTTAGGACTAAAGACTTTTCACAAGCCTCTTGCATTATTTACCAAACCTAAGACCACATATGGTGGAGAAAACAAGAAAACACTGTACAGTATTGAATAAAACCCAGGAGACTGGCAGATTTTTTTATTTTAAACACTCCACTGCTTTAGTGTTATTAGATCTTTTGAACACTTTTGTACAGCCTTCTGAAAATCAGTCCCAAAGTTTTAAAGCCCGTTTTTAAAGATTCTGCTGAGAAATCAACTGTATGAACCTTAACAGGTTCTCAGTGTTATCTTTGTAAAAACAATGATCTTCGCCAATTTGCTCTTAGTCTGAGTCTGTGAAGGTTTATGATCTTATTTTTAATTCAAAACAAGGTTTTAGGCTTAAACTGTGAGTGTGCGCCCTCCTGTGGAAAAGAAGAAAACACCACACTAAATGGTGTCACCATTTCAGTGTTTGTATTATGAAAGTATAACTCACCTTTTTTTTTAGATAGTTTTTTCAGATATCCCAAACAATCTAAAAACTTTTAAACAAGAATCTAAAACTAAGTTGAAACAAACTTTTTTTTTAAAACGGAACATCACCACTCATCTTTTGTCCTGCTGTAAGTATAAATAATTCAATTATTAACACTGTGAGCTACTCATAAAATGGCCTATCTGTGTTTATTTGGAGTGAAACTGTATCCTTGTTTAAATAATTTAGTTTACATAATATTAGATTTAGAAACGTAAAAGAGTTCATTCATTGATGGCACATCAGTGATCATTTGCTCATGTTTTTTTTTCTTTTAAATACAATATAAATATATAATGCATAGCTGTTTTCATAAGGGTCTCAAGACCCCACACGCAGCCCCCTTCCACTGTTGTCAGGTTTTACATCGTCCTGACTCCCGCTAATGATCAGGTTATTTGATTCTGCTCTGTTGAAGGAGATACACCAAACCCAAAAGGTTGGTTTTATTCTATGCATTGAATTATCTTTTTTTTAATGATTGGAGACTAAGTAACATTTAATCAAGTATTTTTTCACCACATGCTTAAAGTTAGATACTGTATATCCTGTTTTATGGGTTTGCTTCGTTAACGTTGCCATTTAAAACACATTACCTCCTCACCTCTACAAGTTGTGGTCCAGTGGTTGAGGCTTATCCAAATGCAATGTGGCCACTTGGCCACTTAGAGGAGCTGTTGATAAATTAACAACTGGGCTGCTTATGCTGCCAAAATGGATGCATAATTGTTCAAGAAATACTTTGCAATTGTAACAAAAAAAGTTTGACATACATCTAAAAAAAAAGCAAGAAATTAAATCACAAATTGTACATCTAGAATATGTGAGCTTATTGTGTTATTTTTAAATCATTAGGAAGGAGTTATATAGAGCTTGTTTATCCAAAATGCTCTTTTGCTCCAAAAGATATGCAATAAAAACGGTCGCTTTCTACTTCAATCTGTGTCTTCAGCTCTTCAGCTGGTTTTCCTGTCACCACCTGCTGCTTATTTCTAATTAGCCTCCAGCTAGTCAGCAACATAATCACCTCTCTCTATAATCCTTGGCTTTCATCCCTTTACTATCCTCCTGTTTTGTCTGCCAGTAGACCTCATATGTCTTCACTACTTTCTGAATTGAACATCTGACCATATCTCAGTGCAAACCTATGTTCAGTTCCTCTAATTGGTCAATAAAGCAATTAAATTCAACTGTTTTCTTTTGTTAAAAGCTCAATAAATTAGAATTCAATTGAGAAAATAAATGTTTTAGTATGTCAATAAAAAACGATACTCAGATAATGCATAAAAATAAATTAAAAGATAGTCATATTGAAAGTGTTTGTAGCCAATTCTGTTTGTTGGGAAAATTGAAGAGTTTTAATGCAAATTTTTCCTAATTATGTCTGTGTATTGTTCTTAAAGTTATGACTTTCCTTACTGTGAGACCTCTTAATTTTTAAATTGGTTTTGCTTCACAGACTTTAAGCATTGTAATTATCCTTATTGTTTTGTATGCTACTCATTTTAATTCAAACCTGTTTTCCTTCCACTCAATTTTCCATTAATATGCTTAAGTAAAGAACACCGAAGTTCTTTTGCTGTTTGGGTATTGATAGTTTTGCAGGGAATAACATGGTCATAGTAAAAGATTTCTGCATCAACTATGGTTTTTATTGATCTGATATATTTGGATATGAATTGTTTTTAAGTATATTGCATATTGAATTAAAAGCCACATTTATTTAAATAAAGAAGAATCAATCTTCATAAGATTAAATAAATAATAAAAAGTATTTTTTTCCGACGATGTCTTATTTTCATGTCAGCATATTAAAATTAATGTGACAATTGAGGTCTTACGCTGACAGAAACAAACGCAGGGGGCGTGTCTGCTGCCAGTGGTCACATGGGCCGGAAAATGTGGGGCTTAATTCCTGTGTTTGACTGCTCTCAGCTGCTGCTCCTTTGCCCTTCGCAGTGCAAACCATCCGTCCTCCCCATCCCGACCACTGACGCCCGGGTGGACCCTCCTCAACGCGACATGTCGGGTAAGACAAGGCGCGGCTCGGGACGCTGTCGACCTCCGAACATCGCCTCTGGATCTCGGCCTCTCTCTGGGCCGAACCACAGCTCAGGCAACTGTTTTTGAAACATCGCGAATTGAGAGAAACGTAATGGAAAACACCTGCTGCACTTCTCACGGCTCCTGCCCTGTGGACGTCGATTATTCGATTAGCTTTCAACCATAATGTTATCTCTTTTTTTTTTTGCTTCCTCTCAATGTTTTAATAGTTGAATTTAATGTGTCGGTGCAACGATTTGGACCAAAGTAAAGTTAGATAGTCAGAAGCAGTGCATCCGGTTTGGAAAGTTTAGTATAATACACAGATTTTTGAAGTCGTGCTTTTCTCACTAGATTTCTTTTTACAATCCCTTGGGGCCCTAGATTACAGACTGTGAACCAGGTTGTTCTCTTTCCATGGTTTAAACCCGGGGGGGGCGTCAAAGTGAAGTGCGGCTTTGGGACTGAATGTGATTCCTAGACAGATTCTGGCCCAGCTGCAATTCATTAATACAAATGTACATTAATTTATCAGTTTAGTTTGATTAAAATATTTATTTAGGAGGAAAAAATTGTAGCACTTCTTTGTTGTTTTCTCTTATACACGTTTTACTGGTCCCTGAGTTTGACTTGACCATATTGGTTGCAGTGCCATAAAGTTTTTCCCCTGTAGTTTAAAGTCATTTTAAGAGATCTCAAAGAAGGTGATGCTTTGGCCTGATCTGGTGTCCCTCTTACACATGTTGCTTAGCACTGTCGGTCCTTTTAAAGTACTTAAAATAAAAACAGATTTGTTATATTTAGGGAAAAATAAAAGCATGTTTGTTAGCTGAAGTATCTCTGCCCACCACTCTTACTAATTATATTTAATAACCTATGGCCAGCATGTGTTGAGCAGTAGATTCCAGGTTTGCTACCTAATGAACCCAATAAGTTTCTCAGCAATAATCATCTTTTATTTGTCTCTCTAAAATGAACAAATGTTCCCTTTGCTTTTTATTTTTTTATTTTTTTTGGTTTACACAATGCAACAGCTTTATAGGGAGCTCTGAAAATGCTTCCTGCAATGTAACACAAAAGTTATTTTTTACAAAGGTCGAATTTAGACCATGTTTTAATTAAGTGTGTTTAGTTCATTTTAATTGAATGTTTAAAGAATTGGTGTTTATGAGACACTGTTGGTATGTTGTAAATTGGAAAATGTTTCTCATCAAAACTTCTTTCAAGCACCTTGTATAAACCAAAGGTGAAGGGCCAATTAGCAGCTAAAAGGACCATTTTCCTTGCACAGTCTTAAAATAAGTTGTAAACCGAATAAAAGTTAAAACTGTTCCTGTAAGCTGCCGTCTGCACTGCTTAGAGCTGCTGTTATTGGAGGATAGAAACAACTGCAGTGTGATGCTTTATTGTAAATTATTTGACAGAGACGATAGTGTCAAAGGCTTAATGTGTCTAAACAAGCCAGATTTACAACCTTGAGAACTGAAAAAGATGTCTGCTCACTTGGTCTTAATGCCAGGTGTCACATGTCTGTTACAAGAAGTCAGCTCTGGTTTGACTGCATTATGCAATATGAGGGATTTGGTTCCAATTCTTGTCATTCATGACAATTTGTTGCTATAATTTTTTTTTTTTTTTCTCACCACAAGTTGGAGATAAAAAGGCTCATTTACTTCCTGACTTTTCTTCAGATCATAAATGCAAGCTTTCCTCTTTTTTTTTTTTTTTTTGTCAAAATCAGCCCTATTCCCATGTCCTTTGTGAAATGGTTTGCTAGTTAGCCCTATTTCCTCTTGTTTTATTTTCTACTTTTATTAAATGGGTTCCTTGTGGACATGACTGACTTAAGTGCAGCGTGGTTTCTCTTTGAGGTTTCAGTTCTAACCCTGTTTGCATGCTTTTATTTTTAAAGTGATTACATCTACTTCCTGCTTATCCACATTTGTCAACAAACTTCACCTAATTGCTTCATAGTGTGGACGTGCAGCACTGTGAGGCATCATGTTTTTCTCACTAGGCCTATAATAAGCCTAAAAGAAATCTGTTTTACTACTTTCAAGCTAAAGTATTTGACTTTATTAAAGGATATATTTGATCAGTGGATCAGTTTGGTTGAACATCTCCTCTGTTTAATCTTGGTTAGAAATCAGTTTAAATTAGTCCTTTCTCCAGGTTATTAAGCTTTAAAGTGTGCTTTACTTTTAAGTCTTTATCCCTAGAGAAGAGGATCAGAAGGCTTCCTGTAGGCACAGATAACACTGTGGGAGCGCAGCACATGGTTTCTGCTTGTTTTCCCTTTTCCAGTGGGCTCTTACACTCTGGCCTTTTGATAGTCGATTTATAGTTCCTTGGATTGGAGCTTAGCAACTGTGCAACACAGCCATGCAGATCGGGTTTCTCAAAAGCCCCTTTCCACCGAAGCATTCAGCGTGATGAACGCTGCCTGCTGGGCAGCTTGGACACCATCAGCACAGCATGATCCCCCCTCCTGGTGTTTACACATGAAAGTTTAAAGGCGTTGTATACTGATTAAAAATCATAACAGGTCTGGATTGAAATGAAAGTGTTTTCATGTCTTAAGAGTGAACATAAGACAATAACTTTTAGCTCCTAACCAGAGTTGGGGAACCAGTTTATTCACTTGATAGTCTATGATGTGATGTTGACTATTTTTTTTTTTCCACATAAACATATTTTGTAAAGCTGAAATCTGTGAATCTTAAGAGTAAGCTTTTTGTTTAATTTAATGATGTATATTCTTGCATTTAATTATAGAGAAAGCAGCTGCTATTTTCGGTAAACTGAAACAAAATGGGTTTAATGCAAGTCCTAGATGGATTCTTTGAAACACCTTGATGTTTTGCAATGTTGTAAACCCACCGCACTCTTTATCAGGTACACCTGTTCAGTTACTTTTTAACACAATTTGCTACTCAGCTGATTGCAGGACAGCAGCTCAATTGTCTGCAGTAAGCTTGTCCATCTAGTCATTAGCACTGTGTAACCATCTTCTGATGGCTTCTTCCTTTTGGGGGCACAATGTCCAAAAGCTCAAATCATCTGAAAAGGATTTCTTATACATCGCAATAAGTTCCTTATATTAGAAATGGACCGATACATCAGTTAGCTGATTATTTTTAACATATATTGACACCTTTTCATTATATCGGTATTGACAGATGCCTGCATGGATTCATTAGAAAAGGCAGTATCAGTTTTAATAATAGTCCCAAAAATATTGGCAGCGTACATCAGGGATCTGTCATAACGATGTCAAAATAATCCCTACTTCTAGTAGCTAGGTCTCACTCTCTCACAGTGTATGTGTTGGAACAGTATGACCAACGACCGTCATCAGTTATGAAGATAACTAATCTGCAGTAGGTACCTGATGATCCAGAACAAAGTCTTTAACTTTTTTGAGTCTTTTAAAATATTTTGCAAAGGATACCTAATAATGTATCCAGTGAGTATATTCTGTGTCAGGACATGATTTTTTGTTTTCCCTTCATACAATTTAATGTAAATAAGGATACATTTTAAGGAAAACAGAAAGATGGGACTTTGTTCTGAGAGATGCTTTTTACACAGATCTCCTTTTCATTGTTTTTTTTTTTTTTTTTTGTTTTTTTTTTTTTTTTTTTGTTGCTCCAAAGCAGA
>JAUZNJ010029315.1:0-15502 GCA_034780135.1 Jordanella pulchra | reverse complement strand
CTCTCTCTCTCTCTCTCTCTCTCTCTCTCTCTCTATCTCTCTCTCTCTCTCTCTCTCTCTCTCTCTCTCTCTCCTCTCTCTCTCTATCTCTCTCTCTCTCTCTCCCCCAGTTAAAATGGTCCAATCTGACCTGTAGGTGGTGCTGTAAGTCAATTGTTTGGAGGTCATGCAAGAAAAGCAAACAAGTTTATTCCTTTTTTGTTTATTATTTGTAAATAAGATGCTCAGAAATTTTTATTATCATAAACATTTTACAGCAGTAATCTGTTTGTCATAATTACAAATGATTCACATTTTATCAGAAAGTTGGATTATACAGAAATATCAAGTCTATTAAGTTTCTCTTTCTGTTCCTAGAACGAAAAAACTGAATAAAAAGGAACATTTTCACCACATCTGATAAACACCTTTCAGGCAGCTTCACTGAGCTTTTGTCTTATTCTCTCATTTGAAGTAATGCTTGTTCCTGTTTCCAGAAACTGTAAATCTCTCAGTTTCCCTTTTTAGTCCATACTCTTATCGCTCCAAGCCATTGACTTCCTCTTGGCCAGCTCCATCCAGGACGGTTGGCCACTGTCAGAGTGCAGCTCTGAAGAATGAGTGCGTAAAGAAGACGGGGGTGAGGGCGACGCCACGTTTTTGCGGGTCCATCTGTCCTCACGAGGCCTTTCTAAAACCTTGAAGGGGCTTGATTCTAAAAAAATGCAGAGAAGGAAAACATTAAAGCTCAGTTTGCCATCATAAGGATGCATCTTATTTACAGTGCCTTGAACCTTTCCATTATAAACTTTAATTAGTTTATCTTAGGAATGTGCTTGGTAAAATCAACACAAAGCAATGCAGAACTGTGAAGTAAAAAGATTGAAAAATAAATAAATAAAACAACAAAGAACAGGAAAACTATGGTTTATTTATCTTTACTCTGATGCCCCTAAACAAACCCATCCAGTCAATCTTTTTCAGATATGACTTGATCAGTAAAAAAAGGGTTAAATTGCTACAGGCCATGTAGGAGGACACAGAAAAAGGTAGAACTTTCCAAAAGTAAATTTTATTAGCCTGCATTCAAACCACATTTTTATGAAACAAAAGTGCCTCGGCTTATAACCCTGAGCACACCTTCCCTTTATTGAAACAGGGTGGTGACAGAATCATCCTGTGGGGATAAGTTTGATCAGCAACTGGTAAGAATGAGATGAATGGAGTAATTCTCCAAGGAAACTGGTTCACCTTTCAACAAGAAAACATTGCTAAACCTGCAGCCAGAGCTACAGTTGAATCCATTTAGATCCTGTGGTTCAGGTCTAGTTGGGATTCACTGGAAATGTTGGTATCAGCTATTTAAAATATATTTATCAATTTGCAATTACAGCAGTTAGCTGTAATTCAGAGCTTATAGGTCCAAACAAATGCAAAAAGGATAAATAATTCAAGCAAAGTGATCTTCACTTTATACAACTTGGTGCCAGTTTATATCAGGGATACTGAATACTAATGAAAAGAAGCACTTTCAATTATCTGCATTTATATTTAACTAATTTATATGATTGACTGCTTATTCATGCACCTTTTAAATCCACAAACTGGAAATTGAAATGTATGAAGACACATTTTAAGGGAAGGACAGTGGCATTTTTTAGGATAATCCTAAAGCAAAAACTGCAGCAGATGAGAGTGAACCAGGAATCATCTGTGGCTGATTATTGATTTCTACTTAGAACTGGGATCCAAGCATAAAACCAACTTAACTAGTCAAGTTGGAAAATCTATGAGATGCATTAATCTTATAATAATCAGGCCTGCAAAAATCCCCATCACAAGCTAAATGCAATGTATTTGTACATGGAGGTCGTATTAGATTTGGGCTTTGGTGGGAAACTTCCATGTCTTCCACTTTTTTTGACTTCATGTTAATCTTTCCAAATTGGAAATTTTACTTCTCAAATGAAATGAAAATAAATGACACAAATAGTCCAACAAATGCCTTGAATATTGTTGGTTGGTAATTATAATAAACAGTCTGGGGTTTAGAACAAACATTATTTATGTGCTTTAATGGTCTAGTCAAAGATCTGATGTAGATCCATTTGAAAAACTGACAACATTCAAACTTTGTTCTCTCTAGGTGTCGTCTGACTGCGTTAATCCCAGAAGACTTGCTGCACTAATTGCAGGTATAAGAGTTTTTGAAAGTTTGGCGCAAGGAGTTAATGTTAAAAATCTACATCACTGTTTTGTTTTTAATATCTTTTGTAAACATACAGTATATGAAGATCATGTCTTGTTGTTCCTCTGCAAATTATGCTTTACTTTGCGTTGTTCTATCATAAAGTTCTTATGGGAGGACTGAGAAAATATTGAAAACATTGAAGGATGAATGCTTTTACAAGGAGCTTTGTTTTTATCAAACACGTGTGCCAACATACCTGCTGATCTGGCCACTTGTCTAATTTCTGCTGTGTCTTTGCTTAGAGGGAAAAGTGTAGCCAGGGCATCAGAGTCCTCTGAGGTCTGTGTTTGTGTTTTCCTCTGTTCCAACTGAGAAAATACAAACAAATTTATTCAGAAAAAGGGAAAAGACTTGTTTCATTTTTCACTAAGAATGAAATAATAGTTCAGTACCAAATTGTATTGTAGCTCAATTTAAATGAAATCTATTGTGTATAACCACATGAATTACGTTTCTAGTTTAATATTTTTGGTATTAAACGTTCCTTGACAGAGATAGAGCTCCAAAGTGCCACTGACCTCCTTTAGCGATGGCGACATTGAACTCTCAGACCGTTTCTCCTGAAACACTGCCCTGTCGGCCACTGATCCAGTCCACAGTACCCGCTTGCTTACGAGGGAAGGACTGTCTTTCAGAACACTGGCTTCTCTTTCTCTTCTTTCCAAGGCAGAATCCAAAGCAGGAGCTGCAGCAGATGTGGCTGCAGGTTCTGACTCCAGAACTGAAGGTACAGGTTTGTGTTGGGTGGCAGGGTGGAGACCTCGATTGCTCCAGGAGGTTTCCCGCTGAACTGAGGACAGGTGGGACTGTGGAGCATTCCCTCGTGCAAATGGAGATGAGGGACCTGTTTGGGGAGACGAGCGTGAGGGAGACTGAGTTGTTCTGATCTGAGCGTCTGGCTGAGCTCCGCTAGGCTGCGTCTGACCTTGGCTCATTTGTCGAGACGTTCCAGAGTCTTTGAAGCTGTACGACTCAAAATGGGATATTAGCGTCAGCTTCTTCGACGCCACCCCTGTTAACGGTTTGGCACTTTGCTCCTGACAACTGCTTTGAGCTGATTCGTCCTTCACTGTCTCTGACGGCAGCTGTGTTGGGTTTTGTTGAATCTTTACAGCATGACTCTGCATCTGAGACCCAATCAATGTCTCTTCTTGATTCTTAGGCCCAGTTGTAGTTGGTGTGGCTATAACATCTCTTTGAAATCTGCTGGTGAAAAGATGTTGGAGGCTTTTGGTCTTTTGCACGGCCAGACTCATCCAGGAGATCTCAGGTGAGGACGTCTGGGGGCTAGGCTGAGGCTCCAGGGGGGCGGGCTCCGTTTCCATTCGGTTCATGTATGTTGGTAGGACTTCTGTGGGGGTTGTTTGCGGACTTTCTTCAAATGAAGTGTTACGCCTGACTGGGAGGGTGACGCCAAAAGGAGCTTGATCTAAGGAGGGACACAGCTCTGTTAGATATATTAGTCAAGCGGTATTTTAACGAGCCCAAAGTTCCTGTGTGATTACAAGAAGCCTTATCTCTGGATTGATTATTTGCCATGTGGGATCGTTGTTGTTATGAAGACTCAGCAACATAGCAAGCAATGTTTAACTAGAGCACTAAAATTATGCAAAAGTAGTAAAGGGACACTATATGTCACAGCACATACAGTGTCTGTGGTCTGTTGTAAAAACTTTTTTTATCTTATCAAACTGCACATGTTATCTTTATTTTTGCTCTATTTCTTCATTTGTTTTACATTTTTTTATAAGCCAGCAAAGTTGATTTTGTCTGTTAAACCGTTTTTGTGTTGATGTACAGAAAGCTTCCCCACTGCGAAACATAGAAATCTAAGTAAGTCCATTTTTCTTAAAATAAGTGCATTTTTTTCTTGAATTGAGTAGGTAAGTGAGACACTGCCAATGTAATATGATAATTTATTTTTAAAATAATAAAAAAACAAGTGCAGTCTCTTAATTTAAGTACATAACATCTTATTTTCTTATTTTAAGGGTAAAAATACTCATTCAGTTGGCAGATCATCCTATTTGTCTACTAAAATTATGGGTAAATAAATTTAATTTAAGATATTTTTACACGTTTTTACATATCTGCCTTACTTTAATTGAATGTCCTCCTGTCTTTCCCACTTTAGAGAGCAAAAAGAAATCTGAGATAAGCCTCTATTTCCTAACATGGGTTTTTTTAAATCCCTACGAAATAGAGACCTAAATTAATTTTTTTATTATTTTTCAATGTGGGATTATTTTATTGCAATAGGACTATTTAATATCATGGGGAGTGATGGGTATGTCTGTTAAAATAAGTCATGACAGACTCACCTGAGAATTTGAACGAGCTGCTGGTGTTTGCTTGTAGCTTTTCAGATATTTGACTGGAACTGTCGCCCATATTCTGTCTTTTCTTTGTATCCTCTTGGTCATCAGACAGAAACGTCGCTGAATGGTGCTGAGAAGCTGTATCCGAACGAAACTTAAAAGAGTGCGACGTGGAGCGAAGCTTAATGCCAAATGGTGTCTTTGTTTCACCCTCTGGATGCTCTTTTGCCTCCTCTGCTTCATCCACTGGCTCCTGGGTGTTTTCCACTTTCACTGCCTCCACCAGGCTCGTGTCTGAGGGAACGGTTCTCACTGGTGTCCCGGATTCTGTTTTTTTAAAGCTAAAATATCTCTCCCATGGGGGAGGTGAGTCCTTTCTTCTTTCTGCAGCACAGGGGTCTCCTTTAGGCTGTAAAAGTTTTAGTTCTTCCTTTTCTCTTGGGATTTTCTCTTCTGTTTCCTCGGTTGTCTTAGTCTTGTTTTCGGGTTTTTCTAGAACTCCTGTGAAGCTGCCCGATCGAGGTCTTTCTTCCTCTCGGTTTCTGGACAAATGAAAAGAGCCAGATCCTGGTGACGGTCTCTTTAACCTTGTAGAGGCGTCCTCTTCTTTTTGAAGATGCTGCTGCTGAACAGGAGATGCCCTGGATTCAAACAATGGGCTGGAAGGGGAGTTCTGGTCAGAGGACAGTTCCGTCACACCGGTAATGAAAGTATGTCTCTTGTTTTGGATTGTTACTTGGCTTTCCAAATCTTTGCCCATTTTCTCCTTTATTTCTGACTCAATAAAGGACGAGTGCGGCCGTTTAATGGTTGATGCATCCAGATGTCTGGAAGGCTTGACTCGAAGAACTGGGAAAGCTGCTGTCTCAGGAAGAGCCTTGTCCTGCAGGATAACAACTGGACTGGGTGGTTTGGGAGCAACCTCAGATGGAATTGGAGACACATCTTCGAATTTTATAGGAGAAAGTTGGAAAAGATCGACCTGTTCTTTCTCTGAGTCCTCGGCTTCCTCTGTATGAGCAACAACCTCCTGTTCTTGTTCTTCTTCTTGCACAAGCCCAAAATGGTCAGGGGTTTTGAGTTCGTGCAAAGGGGAACCAGAATTAATCTAAACAAAGAAAGATAGAAAATATCAAGAATTATATATAACTCTTATAAGTGAATATATACATTTAGCTCTGTTTTTGTAAGGTGGATTCTCACCCCAGAAGGCGGCTTCCTCTTAGAACTGGCCCTCTGGTTTCTAGGTTTGATGGACATCCTGTGGCGTGCAGCAGATGTATCCAAAGAGGCGGTGAATTCGACTGGTGTGCTGAAGTCAACCGGGGCCTCAACTGCAGCTGTTGAGGAGTAGTTGGGTGCTGAGAAAGAAAACTGAATTGGGGGCTGGGATCTTATTTGGGCAAATCTGGAGATGGGTGAGACTGGAGGAGAGGTTGGCTGAGATTCTGTCTGAAAAGGTAAAGGCAAAAAAAATATTAGTCCTAAATGTTTTGATACAATTCAATTTATATTGACCTCTAGGTCACACTTTGTTGTATATATTTTAGAGATCATGGTACTTTGTAAAAATATTTAGATCCCTGAACTTTGTAATTTTTTTACCAGCAGCAAAGTACAAATAACCCTTATAGCTTTTCTTCATCGAGGGCTTTCTTCTTCACACGTTACCATAAAGATCAGATATGATAGATTTTATTATTGACAGTTTTTTCCACCTAAGCTGTGGTTTTCAGGAGGTCCTCTAAAGTTCAGTGGGCCTCTTGGCAGTTTAGGTTGACAATTATGTAGGTTTGCAGTTTTCCTATTTGAAAAGATCTCTGACAGATTTGTTATGCTAAGAAATTTGTCTATGACTTAATCCTGCTTTAGACTGAAGTCCATTCTTGACAGTCCTGCTGTTAGCCCAGCTAGTAATTTGGCAAATAGAAAAGCCAGCTGGTTCAGAGAAGGATAGAGTACCTCGGAGTTTTACTCAGTTAAGAGAAATGTGACTTTACCTTTTTTTTTCTCAAGTAAAAGTTATTTTAGTCATTGAAGAAATCGCTTAAGTAAAATTAAAAACAAAATAAGCTACTTGGTAATTGTTGAGTCACAACAACAGAGAGTTATGTGTAAATTCTGGTATTTCAAAGTATAAAATAAAATTTAAAAACTACAAATAAATAAACTGATTACAAACTAACAAATCCAGGCAAAAGAAACATTTCCCAACAGTTACTGTATGCTTTCTGCATAAACTTCTTGAATCAGGTTACTCACAGAGGGTAGAGTAACCAGAACATCAATTCAAGTAAGAGTAATCATACTCTCAGTAGAATATTACTTAATCAAAAGTAAATAATACAGGGAAGTACAACTAGTCCTACAAGTACTTTTTTTGTCTTAAAAGTTACTCAAGTACATGTTACAGAGTAAATAACATATAATATAATAATTCAATACCCATATCAAACTGGTTGAATTTGATTAAAGTAAAGCAATGCATGCCATTTATTTTAGATTATTAGTTGCAAAAAATGAGGAAAGTATGTAATATTTTTTCCTCCCCTAATACTGGCAATACTGTAACTGTATAAGAATCATTCAGAATAAGCAAATTTATACTTTTAAAGTTTAAAGCAATCAGTTAAAACCTCAGAATTAAGGCATTCTGTTTTAATAAAACAAGATGATGAAAATTGTGTTCATTTATTGCACTCTCATTAAATTCAATGTCATCAATTATTTTTTAGTTTCGATAATCTTGAATGTTTTTTCATTTACAGGTTACACGTATTGTTTAACTCCTGAGCATATGTCTTTCTTTATCTACATTTAGGAAGACTTTTTATTGCATTGTTCTTTTGTTCAGTTAAATCAGATAAGGGCTTACCTTTGTGAGGTTTTCCTCTCCTAAAGTTTCATTAGAGCTGAAGAAAGACTTGTGAGCGGTTTCCTCTGGACTCCTGATAGGCAGAACCATCGGAGGTGGCCCAAAATGCATTTTCTGCAGCTGCAGCTTCATCTTTGATAGTAAAGCAAAGAATGTTGCTGTCAGATGTGTTAATCTTGCCTCCAATTCATGGTTGTGAGCAACAGGAAGAGAACAAAGAGCCATACCTGCAGTGATTTAATTTTGCTGTGAACATTCTCCTGAGATGAAACCCTGACTGGATCAGGGTCCGAAAGGCCCTCATCAGCCAGAAAGATACTGTCATGGGAAAATGCTCGGGATCCCATCGTACCCTGAGAGCTTTAAATCACAGAGAATATTGAGGGGAATAAGGATGGGAAATAATGACAGTGATATTTGAAAAGTGTTCGTGTCATCCTGCACTTACGCTAAATCTTCATCTGAACCAAGTGCTTTTCCAGCAGTTATATCACTGGCCGACTGACTGAGCTTGGCATCGGCCTCTGCACCCTTTTTCTTACTCCTCCGGAAGAAACGAGTTTTTAGAAACTTGATTTTGGAGCTTTTACGTTCTGCAAAGATAAAAAAAATCAGATCATATAAATACCAAATTTGTATTGTCTTTTTTTTTTAATTATTTGCTTCTTCTTCAATCGAACTCTTATAAAGTGCAATCTCACTTGTAATTTCCTCTGCGCTTTCTTCATTATCCCCAGAGAAAGATTCCATCTGGCTGAATCTTTAAAAGAAAACAAGCAAGAAACAATATGTTTTTTAATGAAAACGAAACATTATCAAAAGTTCCCTGCCAAAACAAAAAAAGTCTAGACATACCATGTTTGCTGGCTGTTGTCTCATGGTGAAGCACGCCTAAAGTGGCACCAACATAGCAGTGATGTGCTTTTTTGCTCTTAGTGTAGATTCAGACATTGCTTACAGTTCAAAGGTTTATTACAGAGGTGATTATCAGGAGCAGTAACAAACTTCACTGTAGATCAAGCAACGGTGGCTGAGAGCACCTTGTCTTGATCAGCAAAATGCAATCATTATTAAAATGAGCTGATTTAATATTTTATCAAAGCAGTCTAATAATTACCCCTGAAGTTTGGACGGTATCTTCATCTCTAAAGATGACAAAGATTCTGAGTTTGCAGCCTTATTTTATTTATTTTTTGTTCAACCGTTAATGGAGCAGCACTGTGATTATTATCTCTGCTATAACTATTGTACTGTTTAGGACTAAAATCACAGTAAAACAGCTTTTTCTACATATTTAAACACCTTGAATCGTTGTACTTTTTATTATTTTACAATCTCAAACATCACTGTACTTTATTGGGATTTGAAATTATAGTTCAACAAAAAGTGGTTAAGCTCTATGGTTTTTCATTCTGTGCTTTTTTTTCTTACAAATATATATTCATAAAAGTGCACCAAGTTAACATTCTTTTCCCCAGAACCTCCTTTAGCTGCACACACAGCTGCAGGTCTTTAGGGGTAATTTTCCACCAGCTTTGCTCATCTAAAGACAGACATATTGGGTTGTTTATGTTTGTAAACTCGGGATCTGTGAGACTGCATTTCAGTTCTATTTAGCTCTGGACTTTGACTAGGCCATTCCGACACACTAATATGTTTGGATCCAAAACTGTCCCATCATAAATCTGACAATATGTTTCAAGACATTTTTCCAGGTCTTATAAATAGATTCTCTGTTCTCATGTGAACAGAGAAATTTCTTCAAAATGTTTCATGCAGGAACTTTTATGTCTTTATTTGAACCACATATTCCTTCTTGCCAATCTTCCACAAAGAGTCAGACATTAGAAAAGTACAACCGCTGTCCTTTTGTTTCTCTACAGCTCCTTCAGTGTTACCATGGCTGCTTCTCCCATTAATGCCTCCCAGTCAGATTACAAAGAGGGGCATTGTGCCAAGGTAGGGATCTGTCCCAAACTCTTACATTTCTTTTGTTGATGCATTGAACAGATTGGCGATAATTAAAAGGTGGAATATTGTTTTACTTTCTAGCCCTGCTTTAAACTCTCCCATAGCTTTATTCCTGAACAGTCGGCTGTCTTTCCTTGACTCCATGATGCTGGGTTTAAAGCTAACATTAAAAAACACATAATTGTAGTATGTAGTGATATAAATACCGGGGAGTGACAACAAATAAACAACATTTTTCAGATTTCTATTTGCAAAAATGTTTTGAAAATGATGAATCATAAATTGTTTCCTATAAACAGATGAATCCTAAAGATCAAAACTGGGGAGATATAACATTAGAAACAAGATTGAGGTCAATCTTCTTTCTGCGTTTTGTCTATTTCTGTATTTAACCCCGGGTCTGGTCTGTGTGAGCTACAGCCTCTGTCTGTGTCTCAAACTGTTTTGTGCGTCAGTCGTCAAGGAGTCAACAGACCATAATCTCGCTTGGCTGGCTGATAAAAAAAAAGATAGATCGGGTTATAGGCAAACAATCAAAGTCCATGCTGCACCTTGTTGTCTCAGAGTGCACCTTCTTAAAGGGATACAAACACATGATACCCATGTGACAACTCCAGAAAAAAACAAACTGTGACCTTCTATAAAAGTTTCCTTGTGCTTTAAGCTTTCAAAATTGATTAATAAAAAAAAGCATTGTGAAATAAAAAAGCAATATTTAGAGTACGACCACAACCAATGGAGAAACAGAAGATAATCTGATGGATTATTGACAATGCAGGGATCCTTGAAAGATTTCACAGCATCACAGTAATCATACAGAGCTTAACTGGAATGTTGCGTTAAAAAAATATAATTTCGCATAAAAACAAAACCAAAACATAAAAACTCACCAAATGACCCAGCAAGAAGCTCGGCTTCACTTCCCTCCTGTTCGTCCTCCTCTCCAGTTGGAGTTTCAGCCGTGTGACAGACCTAATGTTTAACCCTCAGGCTGAAATGTGTCCACATCTGCAGAAGCAAAAGCAAAGGAGCAAAGGAAGTGGAAAAAAAACAAGCTGGGAGGAAAGAAAGAATGGATGACAGAGGGAGAAGGTCACAGCATGACAGGATAAGCAAATGCACAAAGAGAAAAGAGGACAGATGAGAATGTGTGTGAGAGAGGGGGAGAGGGAGGGATACTCTATTACATTAGTGGCACACTGTGGCCTCTGCGCTAAGCTCCTTATAAAACACTAACCTGATTTTTAGGCCCAGAAATGAGAGTAGAGGATAAAAAAAAAAAAAAAGCTCCAGTCCAGTTGGAAAGAGGGCATGCATGCAGGAATCGTGGCTCATGAGGTTGTTTACAGACCACACTGGGTCATTCGCTCTCCCCGACAAATACAGGGGCAGAAAATATTTAAACATTTCAACTGTCATTCAGAAATTAGTCATTGCGTATATTTCATAAAACCCAGGCTGAGATGTCTCTTTTTAAAAGCATTGTTTGTTTTTTCAGACACTTGTAGGGCATAAAAATTTTGTTTTTTTAAAGGGTGGGTTTTTCCCTTTCATTTTTCAGAAAAACAGTCCATGCAAGTGAAATAAACAATATGAAATAACTTAAGGAATCCCTAAATGTTTAAAAAGTTGTACAGGTTAAATGTATTTGTGCAGTGGCAATTCACAACGCAATATAGGCTTAAAAAACAATCTAATAATATTTGAGGGTCCATTTGTCTGTTACGTTGCAAAACATATTGATTAAGACCAATAAGATTGAATGTATTTATATATTTGGCTCAGATAAATGAATGGAGTTGATGATTTTGCCCTTATCATGGCCAAGCTTGAGGCAACAGTGGAGAGCAACAGCTGCCTTGTAACATAAAGCTCCAGACATATTTTGTTAAGTAGAAAAAAAATCACTACCTCACTCATTAAGCAGCAGCAGGGATAAAATCATCCTCCCGGAGGCGCTTCACAAGAGACAAACCAACAGCTTGAAGAGTGTTAACAGTCCACAGTGACACAAGAATCAGAACCTGAGTCTATCTGTATGATTACAACCCTGTCTGTCTATTTAACAGCAGCCATTTCATTCTCTGCAAACAGGGTGAAACTGACCTTATTTACTGCATTTGATAGTCTCTGGTTCAGGAGGTTTCCTCATGGATTATACTTTCTTCATCTCTGAATCTAGATGAGGACTGTGCATATCGAGATTAAGGCTGATAGATAGATAATCCGATCATGTATTTTGTGTGAATGCATGAGAGTTGCTGCTCGCTTAGGCAAAGGGTTTACCATTAACGCCTGAGCTTCTTTTATACGTTCAACCAGCATACATTTGTAGAAAAACTGTGATCTCAACTGTTGGACTGGTTACAGAATGATTTAAAACACCACAGCCTGGTTTTCCAACAGGGCTTCAGCATGTCAAGATTTAAAATCCAGCCTTACTGATATTTTGGTCTGTAATTTAGAGTTTTATGTTAATTATCAATCCCTTAATTAATATAAATGTTTATGTTTTCAATGATGGGAACATTTCCTGAGCCTCCACCTTAAAAATAAACTACATCTTGGTCCGTTTTTAACTTTTTAAATGTGAAAGTTTTAAAGCTTTCTGGTGACCATCTTATTTTAATTTTTAATCAAATGTTGATTTTTTAAATAAGATGACCCTTTACTTAAAACATTTGTATATCCAATATTCCATGTAACCTAACAATAAAGCCTAGAATAGCTTAAGTTGATATATTAAGTGGTTCAAGCTACTGATCAAGTCCATGTAATGTGCTTCAAATCGGTGGAACAGCTGGTCCCTTAAAATAAGCTTGAGATTATATCAATAAAACCATGCTTAACTGTTTACCTTAACCAGATAAAAAGGTTTCCCCCAGCATTAGAGTCAGGATGAAACTATTTAAAACTTTCCATTTAAAAGGAGACAGCAGATGTTTTGTTTTTATGTGATAATCTTACTAAAGGTTCCTAAACTAATATTTAAAAATAGCCTGAATTTTCTGTAAATTAGCTCTATTATCTTAAAACGCCATAAATTAGCAACATTCCTATGACAGCAGTGCTTGGGTATTTTTACAGATATGAAACACAGGGACTAAACTAGATACATAAATCTACAAACATGTAGAAGCTTCAATTTTTACTTTCAAACAAACTAATATTTTCTTTCAGGAAAGCCCAGACGATTATATCAAGACCTCAGAAACTTCTAGAAGCTTAATCTATTCAAAACACCTGAAACAAACTCAGGCACATCAATGGGTTGAAAGGAACAGGTCAAACACATTGCTTAAATAAATCGGTCTGGTTCATCCTTTGGAACAACTTCCAGAACCACATTCATCTCCACGCCATTCAGGAAAGAGACAGGCTTGTTGCCAAATATGTGCATCAAGACCAAAATAAAGCAAAAGAGCTTGTAAAGATGCTGGACAAAAGCTTGAGATGAAGCGTCAGTATAAGCAGAGAATTTGGTCCTGTACAAACATGGGCTCAATGACAAGAGAGAGGAAGACACCAATAATCTAAAAGCCTATTACAGTTTGACAGAATAATGTAAAGTGGTGGCAGAATAATGCTGTGGGGTTGTTTTTCTGCAAGTAATATTACTGTAGTTTGTAAATGGATGGGATAATCATATAACTAGATTTGCAAGCAGTTAAGCAATATTTTAATATCAATTACAAAGCATGTATTTTCTTTTTTTATTCTCTAAACTTGCTTGTACAGATTTGGATATTATACACCATCTCCATATACCATTTAAACATTGTATTATTATATGAAAAGATTGTTTTAAATGACATTTTATTCGACTAGGCTATTTGTTGCCACTTTGCATGTGGCTCATTGAATGAACAAGGACTTTTAAGGCTGCATTATTATGAAAAGTTATCAAATTTCTATTTTCATTGCCTGTTATTTATGTTGTGGCTATATGGGTGTTTAGTATTCATTGACAATGTTTGAATATCCCTTTCTTTTTGTTTTTAAAATAAATGACAGAGATGCATTTGTGGATCAATAAAATCATACTTTAATTGATTTAGAAAATGTATAAAAGCATTTTTGACAGTTTATCCCAGCACGTTTATCGTTACAAAGATCCATAAAATCTCTCTTGATAAATACAAGCATAGTTACAGAAGCTATTTACAGGCACAAAAAGGGATTTACTGGCAGTCTGCTTTGGCTGTGATACATTAGTTCGTGACACTTTTAAATCCAAACCCTGCATGAGAAGCTGTAAGTTAAAGCTAAATTAATATCAGTGGTGTTTTTCTGTTAAAGTTTTGAAGTTTGTCTCTGGAGTTAGAGGCAAATGTTGCTTTGAACAGGATGCATCTCATAGAGTTTTTGTGTGTTTGGTGTGGAAAATATCCACGGAGGTCTCATGGCAGCGTCGGAGGTCGTAGTCACAATATCCGATAGAGAACCGGCCCTGATGGGCAAAACAATCAGAACTTAACATCCACAGAATAACAGACAAAGAGGGATTACTATTCACAGTATGAAACTCTAGTCTCACCTTTGGCTTTTTGAAGTAATCCAACCCTCTTCCAATTTTTACAATCCAACCGTTGTCGAACCTTTAAGTAATTCCCAAAATGTTAATTGCATGTTTTGAACACAAAAATATATTAGCACACAATTTTAAGCTAAAAATGAATAAATAAAATCAACCTGTAAGCAAAGGACAAACCTGATCTCCCTGTCATGGATGGTGGAGGAGTACTGCACATCCAGAGTCACCCCCTCAGCCTCCAGACTGTCCCTCAGCTCGGACAGAGCGCTGCTCTGCTGAGTGTTATCAGCCTGCTGGACATGAAAACACCATCGGCAGAGTGAGCATCTGTGGCTGCTAGACGCTCATTATGGAAGGACTCCTCCTTATTTAGGTAACTTACTTCATCCTGGGATGTGAGGAGGTGGATCTTTTTCACCTTGCTGCAGGATTTCAGCAACATCTCACAGAACCGCAGGAAGTTGTACAACTGGTGGAAAGGGTTAACATCACCTAAACACATGAGACTTCCAACTATTTAGCTGTATGGAGTTGAACTCAAATTAAAGTTAAAAATAACAGTAAAAATGGAGTTTATAAAACATGTAGATCTAATCTATAAAAGCACATCTTACTACAATTGCTTGTTAAGAGATGGACCTGCTTGTTGCAACCTTGTGAAACTCTACAGGAGTGCTGTAGAAGTTTTAGTATGTGACAGTAAATTAGGAATTTGTCACATCTTTAATGCAAAAGTGAATGCTCTTTCAAATGCCATCAAACTGACTGACAGTCTAAGATAATAACCAAATATTTATTACAGGGTATCAACAGGGCTACACAATGTGAAGAAAAATATGTGAATTTAATTCTAAAGCTGAATACTAAGGAACACCCACATCTTCCTGGCTCTTTGATATTTTTATTTTTCACAACATCCCTGCCACTCTTTGTCTCTTCAGCATCACCACCAATCCTCGTTTTTTTTAAATCTTTGTATTGTAGCGCAAGAATCATTAAAAGGAGTCACCAAAGGCGTCTATTTTTTATTAGATGCCATCTGAGGAGAGATGAGACTAAAAAGAAAAAGTCCATCACACCTGGTGGGTATGACGTATGTACGGATCCTCCACCCAAACCTCGGAGAGAGCGCTGCTGATGTACGGTTTAAACAGAGCTTCGTAGCTGTAGCCTGTGGCATCCTCTGAGATCTTTATCTGCTCGTGATATTTACCATCTGTCCAAAAAACAGAAAAACATGAAGCTATTACCATTTTTTTGCATTTACCGACATTATAACCAAAAACTTCAAGGTATTCTAAAATCATTGGACTGATTTCACTGCATATTATACCGAACGTCCCCACGTAAGACTTTATGCTTCCTGACGTGGGGATGCTTTTCTTAAAAAGGTAATCTACCATTAGTTGATGGGCAGATGGAGGGAGCTAAAAATCAGGTAAACTTGAGGAAAATTTGTTAAAGGCATCAGAGGCTTGTCTTCCATCCAGAGCTACAATATACAGGTAAAAGCCAGTAAATTAGAATATTTTGAAAAACTTGATTTATTTCAGTAATTCCATTCAAAAGGTGTA
>JAUZNJ010029314.1:0-15503 GCA_034780135.1 Jordanella pulchra | reverse complement strand
AAAGAAAGAAAGAAAGAAAGAAAGAAAGAAAGAAAGAAAGAAAGAAAGAAAGAAAGAAAGAAAGAAAGAAATGTTGTTTGGTGGCTCACATATAATCCACCTTAACATGGAATGGTAAGATGATGAAACACAGTAGTGGCAGCTTCATAGTGTGGAGATGCTTCTAGTTAGCAGGACATAGAAAATACCAATACAGAATTTTCCATCCACTCTGAAATGATGCACCACTTGAGTGTAAAAAAAAACATGAAGAAAAAAACTACAATTAAATATTCAACATAAGACAGGCAGGAAACGAAGTGAAGGTGGAAAGAAGATAGACGGCAGTGACATCGAAGGCAGAAAAGATGGAGAGAGAAGGAAGGAACAAAGCAAAGGAAGAACAGAGACAGCAGCTGTCCCAACAGCTGGCCTGCAGGATTGATGTCTCTGTGAAATAAAACTCAACATATGTCCAAACATGAGAAGACAGGCCAAACAGGAGGAGCACAGTAACACACACACACCGTACACTGATTAAAGAATACCACTACACTGCTGAGACATTTAACTGAACAGAGGGGTCCACACACACACACACACACACACACACGCGGCTCTAAAACCATTACGCTGCAGAGCGCTTCGCTGGGCTGCTGTTGGCACGGTGTCTGTTTCACACACACTATTTTCATCTGTCAGATGACACCCAGACTCTCGTCACAGAGTACAGCCTGAGAGCGCGTTCAGCACTGCTGACGTGAGCTATAAAGCGATGATATAATTATTACAACTATTTTTTTAAAAAGTCACTGAAAAATAATACATTTGAGCAGAAGAAACACTTCCCCAAATCACTTTTCATTTTAACATTAAAGTTATGAAGCCAAATCCTTCAGTGTAAAGTACCTCCAGGGACACATTCACTTCGTACTGTAAATTAACTTGACCTCTGAATCTTTACGGTAGGTTCACTGGATATAAAACAAGCTTGTATTTAAAAAAGGAACTGTCATTTTAACCTAAATATTGAACATGTCTCTTTTTCTGGAGCATTTTTACTTAAAACAAGCTGTTTTTTATTCAATGAACAGAGTAGCCAAGCTAGAGACTAGATTAATAATGGATCTCACTATATGCTGATTTGGTTTTCCTGGAAAGAAGAAAAGCACCTAATCTCATCAAGCCAGAGGCGGAAAACAATAAAGACTTAAAAAGACTTTAAAGGCCGAGTCGACGGTTGAATGGAAGATTTCGTTCGATGTGGGCAGGAGTGAGTAAAGGTGTTAGTTAAACATATTAAACATAAGTTAAACATATTTTTTAACAGCTAGAAACAAATTGCATTGGGGTAACATGACCCTGACTTTGGTCACAGTGAAGCACAAAGAACTGCTGCTTCAACCCGTTTTAGACTGAAATAACAAGGCCTCTATCAAGAAATGCACTGAGTCATTTTCTCTTCTCCTTTGAATTCAATATTTTTTTTAATAAAATAGCTATTTTTTTCTTTTTTTAAGAAAAGCTTTTTTTGTCTCTAACACCATAATACCAGACAGATGTTTTATGTACCTCTAAAATCTGTATATTTATCTAAAAAACCTGCAAATAATGTAACTAAACACATTCTTTACTTTTTTTATAATGACGCAAAAGGCATTAAATGAGTTAAGTTAAAATTATCTAACAGCAAAAGCCTACCAATGATTTTTTTAAATGAGTAAACTAGACAATAACAATTTCATGAATTAAAAAAAAAGTACTTCTACTTTAAAATTGATCTTTTTTTAAAGAGAAAGGTTTTTGACGCTTGTTTCTTGTATCAGCCTTTAAAGGGATACTTACTGAATTTTTATGTATATTTTTTTGTGCAGCTCTTTTTATATATCAAATTGCATAAAAACAAACCAAAGAAAAAACTGAAAAAAATTAACTTAAATATAGAACCTGCAATCGATTTATGGGTCTGTGAGAGCTGACAACACTTACGTCTATGCTACAATATTGCCTCTTTGTCAAACACACTCTCTGAAAACAGCGGTTCAAGACCCGAGCTTCTGGTTCCACTTTAGGTTTGATATATGAAACCCTCCCTCAGCACATACAGACACACACACACACCCGAGACATATCTGCACAGACATGCAGACACAGGAAAACGTGTGGTTTTGACACAATAGAAACTTTGTTTTGGGTCGGCCTACAAGGGAGCTGCAGTAGACCGGACCTGCGATTAGGCACTGGTCCTGGTGGTGGGGGTCAAATCTCTAAGGACTGACAGTGACTCTGGACTGAGTCAAGGACTGCTCTGAAGATAACTAAAGAGCTGACACAAGAACACAAACAAAAAGGCTACCCTTTGTTTCTAAATCTACCATCAGGACTAACATTATTAACAGGGACTTCTGAGATAGACTCGTTAATAAATCAGGTTGTCATCAGGATAATGGCGACTATAAAAACCAGTAAGGTGATGCATTACTTTAGATTAAAGTTCATAAAAGCTTTCAGAATCCTGTGTTGTTTGTAAAGATCCGCATAATAAAGGCAGAGCCTGCAGAAAGAGCAGCTATAAGATAAACTAATTCTCATCCTGCAGCTGAGGCGACACACTGTCTTCAAGAACCCAAAACTCTGATCAGTAAAACCTGTGTTTGACTAACATGATCATGTAGCTTTAAACACGTTTTACTATAATAAACAGCTTTACATGCAGACAACAAGATGGCAGTTTACGCATCCTGCATAATCTACACATATATTTATTTAAATAATATGTTAACTAAATAAAAAAACAAAACAACAATAGTGGAAAACTCCACTTTATTATGAAAACATTTATCTAGAAAGAAACCAAGGTTGAATTTTTTTAACAAAAAACTTGGTAACCCTGCTGTTCATACAATATAATCTCTTTCCAAAATGACCGTGCTTCGTCTTCTCCTCTTCCCTGCAGCTCACCCCACAGGTTCTCTGCTGGGTTTAGTTCTATAGACTGAGATCCCTGTGGAAGTTAATCGAATCATTGCACATCCTAGTATTCTAAAGAGTTAATTGTCTAATGCACTCTTACATATTCTAAGAGTCCAGCCCAAAGCATGACAGACCCCTCACCGTACCTAACAATAAGCATGAGCTGATTTTTCCACACTATCCTCCTTTGTTTCATTTGGTCTGTTACCTAATATCTTAGTTTTGGTCTCATGTGACCTCAATACGCAGCACATGTTTACATTTGTGACAACAGAACAGCAACAGCTCGAGTTGGCATCTCTCCCAAACACCCAGTCGGATGTTTAATGGTTGCTACGGAGATTAGGGGACTCCGGGATGCAAATCTTGGTTACATTTTTTGAAGTTAACCTTTTTCCTCTACCAGATGAACAAATGAGGTAAAGGAGTTTTTATGGTTCCAGCTGTGATCATTACCTGATTTACACAGATCAACAGACGGGTCTTATTCAAACTCATTCTGTTGTTTTTTTTCCATTTTACATCATGACAAATCAATTTAAAAAGAATAGTTTAGACACATAAATGCCGACTATGTTTAAGAGAAATTGTTAAAAGTGCCACAAGAGATTGGTTGTTTACATCAATGTAATCATACATTTTTCAACAATAAATATGAACAGAAACTCAATGTTTTATTTTTTTAGATTTTTCAGATTTTAGGCTGCTAAACTAAAAAAAACAATAATAAAAAAAAAGATAAGAGGTAAAGTAAGTATGATTGGGACTATGAACAGACCGAAAACTGAACCACAGAAAGCGCTGCTCCAAAACAACCTCAATTTTAGAGTAAAGGAGATTATGTATTTTAACTCACATTAGCATGATCTGTTTGGTGCTAAATAGTTTTCATTTGAATTTTACAGGAGATTTTAAAAAGGCTTCAAGATTATGATTAAGATTAGTAAAGTTAATTGCAAATCATCCGATTCGTTTTTCCCTACAAAGCTAATTAGGTTAAATATAAGACAACAACAGAAAAACAGGAAATGCTGTTTAGTAAAAGCCTATCTAATATCTATCCCTCATAAAGAATCACCAGAAATCTACTTGTCTTGCTTCAAACACGATCTTTGCTGTGACCTTGCAGGTTTCGCTCCTTCTCTTGTCTCATTATTCTTCTATCAAATTTGGCTTTCACCAAATTATGGAGCCATTTAGACTACACTGATACCCTCACAGGAAAAAAAAAGGGGGGGGGGAGAAAAACAGAACTTGATAAAAATCAAGATTTAATCTGATTCCGCTGGACAAAGTACAAAGCTGCTCCAAGGAACATCATTACACCATATGCTCATTGGCCTGCAGCCAGACAGAGCAGTAGAGGTCCACTGCGTGGTCCAGACCCACAGGCTGTGGGAGATCATTAGTTAGAAAAGCCCTATCAATTACCATGTGATAGATTGAAAGCAAAGCAAAGAGTCCAGGGGGAGAGAGCCAGTCAGCAGAGAGGATGAGAGCTGTGCACCACAGCACCGTTTTGTGGAGGGAAAAGCATCACTGCTACAACCTCATATGTGGTAATTCACAGAAATCCAGCAGGTAAGGGCTCATTTTCAAACACTTTATTATGCAAATCACCACATACACTTCACAGTAACCAAAGCTCTACCTGCAAACAATCACAGTTCAAGCTGCCAATCCTATAGAAGCAGGTAAACATAGTGCCAAAGCCAAGGCTTTGTTAATTACCCAACGAGATTAGTTCCTAGGGTTGACCATATTTGCTGCTAAGCTGTCATCGCAACTACCTGTCACACACACAAACACACAAACAGAGGGAATGAAAGGTTCAAGGTGCTTGCAGAGGTTCTACTTAGGTCATGAACTGGAGCTCTTCCTGCAGCTTAGAAGAATAGCAGCAGATGATTTAATCTGCAAACAGTGTTAGTGACAGTTACCAGCGGCTAGCTTAGCTGCAAACCAGAGACAGTAAAATGATCAGTGCTCACAATGATCGTTTAACAGCTTTACTTTAAATGTAAAGTGCTTTGTTAAATTATTCACACAACCTTTTTAACATGTTTAGTAAGAACAATTTCAATTTATTTCAGTGATTATTCAATAAGCAAAATCAACACAAAGGAGCAAAATCAAGGCAAAAGTAAACATTTAGCTCCATCTAACTGACATTAAACTCCTTCTCTGTCCCTTCTGTAGGATAATCCTGCTGTAGGACAGTATTCTTTGGGAGGTGTAAACTCTGAAGTTTGAGGCATTGAAGTGAAGGAGAGTGAATACAAATTCGTGCAACACTTTCCATCTTTTCATAGGAGTATTGCAGCTGTTTATAATTTTCCATCTTTTTCACAGTTATGCAAAATGCAAAGAATTACAAATAACTGAGATATTATTTCCCATCTACAGTGAGAATTCTTCATACCTCTGGCAGATTTAAGTTAGTGTCTTTTACTAACATCTTTCTTCTGACCGGGAGTAATAATGTTTTGAAGTAGCCCAGTCAGCATCTGTGAAGGAAAAATTAGGGTTGTGGCAAGGAGGCCTTGGAACTCATCACTAAAGATGGTTAAAATCCCAGTGGATGCATGAAAGAAGCTGATTAGCAATTGAATAATTCTCTCTAATTCTAAAAAGGTTTTTTTTTTTTCAGAATATTTGAAAATAAAAGGAAATACGACTAATTTCCTTCCAGAAAAATAACTTCTTGGATATTGTAGTGTCACATAAACTTAGATCACTGGTAACATAAAGGAGGCTTATAATGCATACTGTACATGCCACACTGAACAGATTTTTGTTAGCAGTGCATAAGAAATCCTCTGTCATGTCCTCTGTCATCTACCCAATGCGTCTCACTTCATTGCTGTTACAATGAAGGTCTTGAAAGGGCCAAAGGGTGTGAATACTTTTTTGAAGCACTGGCAGTGTGGGTGTCCTGATGAGGTCATTAAATATTGGCCACAGCTTGAGTGGCGGCGGCAGCAGATACGTTGAAACAAGCTTTTAACAGGCTTTAAGGACAAAGCGAGACCTGGCGGAGGGTCATTATGGTGTCAGAGAAATATGGTCAGAAGTAGGCCTGGCCTCGCTCTGACCCCGTCACCCAGCTGGAGAAGCCATTATATGGGTGAATGGGTGCCCAGCTCTGGCCTGACCTCGACTGGAGACAGAAAGTGGGCTCCTTCACGCTGCAGAAAGGACTGTAAAGGCTTAAACAAACAGGAGAGGACTCTATAAAGGTTACAAACTTCTATCTTTATACAGTAGATGGACTATAAGTGTCGTTTCCTCATATTTAAGAGGAAAAAATTAAAGGTATTCCTCTGAAAAGTGGAGATGTTGAAATGGAGGCTAGAGGTGGAGCTGAGTTACTTCCCAACTACTGGCACTAAGCAGAATGATGTGAAAAGGGAAGAAAATACCTGCTACCTGAGGTCGTTCTTCTCTATCACAACCTTTAGATGACAACTAGATGTTTGGAAGTGATGCTAGGAAAAAAGGCTGTTTTTTATTTCATTTTTTTTGGCCTTCCATTAGAAATACGAAACAATAGTAATTTATCTAAAGCTACTTCTAACTGAAGCTGTGCACTTTGGTTAGATAAAACAACTGATTCAATATGTGGAAACGTGGAGGACCTGTGATTCTCTGTGCCTTTTTTGTTTTCCACAGGAAATCTTGTTCAAATTGTTTGAATACCTGAACATTTAAAAAGAAACTCTTATCAGTCATATCATAATTCCGAGGAATCAAATGTTCACAAATCACTGATAAGAAAATTTCTAGAAATTCACATTTTAAAAGAAAAATATCGAATAACAAAACAAAAGCGTCATAAGATTGATCCTAAATGGACCATTAGGAGGTAATAATAATTTGATTTCACTCACTGAATGAGATTATTTTTTTGTAAAAAGCTTCAACTGCAATAGCAAAACAAAAAAGAAAAATATTTGAAGGCTTTTTTTACATCTTTAACAGAGTTAATGAGTAAAGTGAAGGGTGCTGTATTTAGGTCACATTAGCTGTTACTGTTTAAAAAGCAGGAGAGGATTTCAAAACCTTTATTTGGTTCGTTTTAGATCCAGTGTTCAAGGCTGTCTCTGAATATCTGGGTTTAAAAATCATCATCTGCTTTTATTTTCAAGAATAAAACACTCTTAGCCTGGTGTTATGTTTGACACACGAGAACAAGGGGCTTTCTATTCAAATATCATTTCATTTTAAATGCATCTTTGTGATTTAATTTTCTTTTTGCTTGATAAAATCATCATCACAAACCTAACAGCACAGAAATAGGTGTCAGAGTTTTCGAGAAATAAGCAAGAATCTTAAGGCCTTTTAAAAAGGGAGAAATCGGATCATCAGTCGAAAAGATAACAGGAGGAGGTTCTCGTTTTATACTTATACACTTAATTACATGGTATTAAAAGTTCAAGCTCTCCGCAACACTGAATCAATGCAGACAGTCATGATGACTTATGAAAAAGAGCTGGGTTTGTTCGATCCTGAAAGCGCCATCATGATAACCACTAATCCCAGACTGGATGCTGTGCTTCCATATGATGGGAGGGGCGCGTCCCAAATATGAGAGCCTTGATGGAATGACTAAGTTTGGTGTTTGTGTTTCCCAACTGTTCAATATTAAACAAATGCCGGAGTATAAATCCATCTTAAATGCAGTGAAATGAATATGATTTCAGAAACTACGGTATGCTGTTTGGACGACTGTCGTAGCGCAGAGAGTTTGTCTGGCAAGAAAAAGCTACAGTAAATTCCTTTTAGTCAAGGTTCAGTGCTTTTATCTGACATAAACAGAGGCGGTGTTGTTCTTGGATTTCTATCAAGCAGAAGAAAAGCTGCCTCCTTGTATAACGGAGACAAACCCTCCGTTTATAGTACCTTGGAAATGTAAGCATCACAACCACAAACTGAAAAACACTTATAGGGATTTTTCTTGTTTTGCAGCACATTAACAGAAGTGTAGATTTAGCATCTTCTTTTTTTGTTTTTAAGCCTCCCTACACAAGAAGATTATTCCCAAAGCATAATGCTGCCACCACCATGTCTCACCACAAGCAGTGGTAGGAGTGTTTTTTTAGAGAGGGACCAAATGTTATGTGTGTTTAAGATTTCTTCAATATGATTAACTTATAAATGTGTCTGATTAGATCAGAGCAGCTGTTTTCTGTGTCCCCTGCTCTACGTGATGTTCTCTAAAGAACATTTGTGATTTATACCAACTATTATTTCTATCTTTATTTATTGTTAGCAGTTATCTTTATTGCTGCTGCTGCTGCTGTTAATAGTTTGGTTGTTGATGTTGTTTAATTGCTGCAGTTATTATTGACATTATTCAACTATTAACAATGATGGTAACTAATAAAAAATGTCTTTTTTCACATTACTGATAATTTAATTATAACTGACATAATTATTATCATTTTCAACATTTGTTTGATGATACAGAAGCATATATGGATATGTATGTTTAAACACTTACTTAATACCTAACATGTTTATAAAATACATAAATTTTCTTATTATTTTTTTTTCAGTTTCCATTTTTTCAAATAAATATTTTTAAATAATATATTAAATACAGAGTTCAATATACATGTGGACTCTATTTACTAAAGAGGCATTTTATAAAATTGTAGGATATCAGATCAAAGCAAGACAAGTAAAAATAAACTTTCTGATATTTATTTCCACCTCTCAATTATGCAGTTTTAATTTCTTCCATCGTAATATTCCAATAAATTATCCTAAGGTTTGTGGTCTTAAGAAGAAAACATGTGAAAGGTTAAAGTATTCATCCAATGGGTGTGAATATTTTGGCGAGACAATGCAGGTATTTAGCTGAGCAATCAGTCCCACAGTTACCTCAGCGCAGCTGCGGTTGAGCCCCCGTCTCATTTGCAAATGAAACAAACTATGCAGTGATTCAACGCTGCTCCGGCATAAGAAGGGATTAGTGTGATTTTAAGTGTTTGCAAGGCGCCAGAGTCGGCGTTAGGCACATTAGATGGCTGACTAAGTTGGCATCGGGGCACGTTGCCCGGTGCCAGGCTCTGTTAGCAGCAGGTCGGCTCTATTGAGGAGCAACAATGCAGATGATCATAATTCGCTCATCAAACTTGGAGGGGGAGCCTGATTGCACACTTCAGTGGGTTTAAAGTTCAACGGCTGGAATCCCAGAGTGTTTGACTCTACATTCTTATCATGATCAGCTTTTTATTTCCAATCCTTCATCTCCATAAATATGATCAGACAGAGACCCGAGATTTCTGTTCTGCAGCAAACCTTCGCACCCAAATGCATTTTGTTCTGAAAGCAGCCGAATCAGCGCTAAGTGCTTTAACAGCACAGAGAAAGGCTTTTGTGCTCTGCGTGCTATTGTGTCTAAACCTTCGTGCAACAAAGGCCAAGACTCAACATAAATACAAAATTGTCAAGAAAGCCCTTTTTGGCTTCCATGTTGTGAAAGTCCAGGTGAAAGAGAGGCATTTCAGCAACCAGCTGTGTGGTAACACAACTACCTGACGCTCTCTTAAGGAGCTCTCCATAAAGCTTTTAAAGGCTGCACTTGTATAAATAAAAAAAAAGAGAGAGAGGCCATGTCTATTCATGAGAACTGTCACAGTCAGTAAGGGTTCCTGCTAGCAGCCTACCGACATGGGTTAAGCGACTTGTTCTGCTGCTTCGCTCCAGGCTACGTGGCGCATTGAGATCAGCCCTGCGCTGCTTAATAGAGTCTGTTCAGCTAACAGAACCCCAGAGAACTCGGGCCCAGTGAGGAGTCACAACCGTTCCCTTTTCACTAAGGTTTTCATGTTGAAAACTGATGATTAATTCTGGTTGTTCTCCAGTGTTTTGACTGAGATGTTTGTTCTGAATAGATTACAGCCATGAAGTATTAGAGAAAAGCTAATCTGGAAATTAGGATTTAATTTCTCCCTAAGCACGACTCTGTATGATCCCTTCCACCAGGGCAGCCTTGCACTCCGGTGTGTTTTAACAAATATTTAAGATTACGAATTAGCATTTTTCCTGCACAAATATATTTAATTTGAGAAGCTTGCAAGGTCACATTAGGGGAGGAATTCAATAAAACAAAAGAGTGCTAAAGAGGAGAGAGAGAAGTCTCTCCCTAGGTGAAAAAGGAAGAGAAATAAAGAAAACAGCAGACAAAAGGAAGAAAGATGCAATTAAATGAAGATGCAGTAGCCTATTCAAACAAAATCTGAAAGGAGAAAAAAAATCTAGAAAAGGGGTTGGAGGCTTTAATACTCATCAGTTGTAAAAGCCACAGAAAGAGAGCTCAATTAATGACGCATTCAGCCTCAGACACCCATGGATCACCTTGTCTCATTTTGGCTGATTATGCAAAAAAAAAAAAAAAAAAAGCTCCAGAAAGGCTCCAAAATGGAACAAACTTCTACAACACTGCACAGAGAACAGCTCAACCATCAGCAATTTACGTGAACACTTTGCAAGGCCTCATTCACACAAGCTAACAGTGTACGATGAGGAGGGCCTGATTCTTCATCGTACTCACTTCTCCTGTCTGATCCAATGGATATTTTGCCATTTTGCCTTTTTTCATTTACTCGGAAATAGCAGGTATGCTAATTAGAAAAGGGAAAGCTACATTAAATGAGAGGAGGTCACCCCTCAACAGACTGTAATGCTGTGCGAGAACACTGGATTAAATATATCCAAAATTATTAAAACAGAGTTTTACTAATCGGGATTTTCTCTGGCCACTACTTATTCACACCAGAACATTCGACTCACCCCAAGTCCGAGCTGCTGATTCCATATTTTAAATCATTCAGATTTTCTTTACCACAGGGCTAGATTATATAAAGGCTTAAAACAACCTTTCTAAATGCTCTTTGACAGGAATCATTTTTTGGCGTGTAAAGAGTCAAACACTGTCCATCAAATGCAGGCTGGTAATAAAAAAATTGTAGACTAATATTAGGAGAGTTTATAACTATTATGTATGTAATGAAAAGGAAAATACAAAGCAGAAGGGAAAAGTTTGTATTTGTGAACCTGTTTCATGTATTTCAGAGCCCGACACAATCTTAGATAGTTCAGTTTAGATAAAAGTGACTTAATGCAAAACATTAACAAAAAGTTGGAACAAAATCCAAATGCTTTTAAACAGAAAAAGACTCATTTCTATTGATGCTATAATTGTATAAACTATAGATTATTACCAGTACCATCCTATTATTATTGATTCATTTTTATTCTGTTTGATGCCTAGACTTTGACTTTGTATAGAATAATTCACCTATTCAATAGTTTTTAAAGGAGTAATAAAAAGATGGCAGCTAATATCTTTCCGATAGTAAAACACTCTCTCGAGATCTTTATTCAGTTTAAATTCATTTTTTTGTCTTGGAGGCTTAAAATAATTGCTTTGTACAAGAAGAGATAAGATCAAGTGGACTTTGACTATTATTAAAAAAACTTCTATCTTAGTAACAGGCTAATGTTAGCGCTAGCTTGTAAACCTTCATGTTATCATCATATTTCACAGCAGGTGGCACAGTGGTTAGCGCACGCGACCCATATACGGAGGCCTTAGTCCTCCTGGCGACCCAGGTTCGAATT
Organism: Jordanella pulchra; assembly: GCA_034780135.1. Lineage (NCBI taxonomy): Eukaryota > Metazoa > Chordata > Actinopteri > Cyprinodontiformes > Cyprinodontidae > Jordanella > Jordanella pulchra. Next base: position 3,920 of record JAUZNJ010029314.1, on the reverse strand, counting down.
CGGCTTGTGGTCCTTTCCCACATGTCTCCCCCCCCCCTCTCCCACACCCCCTTTCCTGAGCCTACTGTCTGAAAAAATGAGCCACTAATGCCGTAAAAACTCAAAAAACAAAAACAAAAAAAACCAGTTCCTTACAGAGAGGTGAGTAAATATTTATACTGGAAATGGAGGCAATACACTACTATAGAGTTTCTGCGAATTAAACATAATGTTGGACATTAGCTGTTAGCTTTAGCTTCAGGGTCTAATCTAGATTTATGCAAATAAAAACACAAAGTTTTCTTCTGCAGGTGTGATATTAGCTGCGTTTACTATTATCACTTTGATAAATCAACAAAGCTAGAAACAAGCTGTTAGCCAGCTAATTAGTCCAGCTATCTGCTCAGGTAGCATGCTAGGCCTCGGCGGTCCTCTCACTCTTGGCTTGCAAGCTTTTCAGATTTAAAACCTCTTCCTAATTTAATAAGAGTTTTGATTGGCACTGTTTAGTTTGCACACAATTTGTCTTTCAAGACTCTTTGTCTTCTGAAGGAAAGGCACAGTTTTCAGCCAGCTGACAGGCAGTGTCAGTGAGCGAAAAACAATCCAATTCTTTGGAGAAAAAAAACAGTCTGTACAAAGTATATACCAGAAAATGTTAGCAATTATAATTTGATAGATTTAGGAGGTAAAATGTGTTTAAACGACTGAGGAGAGAATGTGATCATTTTCATGTCTAGGCAGTAAAATTAAGGCTGTTGTCCAAATCTTTCAACTTAGATCACGTTAGACTAGACGAGGAAATGTCAAAACACTTTTTGAACCTATACAAACACGCACACTTTCCTTTTAAGTAAGTTCCTGTGCGGTTGATGAGAAACCCAGCTACCTGCCTTTCAACTTAACACCATTCACTGTACTGCGCCTCTGGCTGTCCTATTTGAGACAACTTTACTGTATCAATAACACAGTAAAACCTCCAAATGAGAGAGATCAAGAGCTCTTCTGATATCATCACGATTACTATCTGCACATAACAGTAAAGAGGGGTGTTAGACTCTTTTAGATCTGGCTCGCTTTGGGGAGGGCAGGAGCAAGCCGAGGCACGCTGACGGGCCTCGGAGAGAGTAGAAGGAAAGAAAGGGAAACCTGTGTTTTCAAAGACTAAAACTGTGATCTGACAGACGCGGGATAAGCCACTTGTAATTTAAGATGTTCAAAGATCTTCTGAAGGGGAAAGAGAAAACAAAATAAACTAGGAAGACATGGTTGGTTTCACTCTATAAGCAAGGGGAGGGATAAAAAACGTCTGGTCTACGAAAAAATTGGGCATTAAAGTGATCTAACCAAAGGCTTTCCAGTCAGACCAGGAAACTTTTTTGCTGCATTTTACAGTGAATTCCACACATGTATGTAAGTTACATGTTAGTTAGTATACTTTCCAATCAAAATAGTTGCTAATTTCTCATTTTTTCCCAACTCCTAATTTTATAAAAATTTAAATTTTTTTTAGATTTTTGCTAAGCTTCAGTTTTATCATAATTCATTGATATGATTTATGACTACCAATCATTTTTTCCCTTTTTTGTCAGTTTTTGAATTATGAATTATCCCTTTACCAACAGAAATCAGACAATGAGACGTTAGCAGAAGCAATCCAAAGGAGCTAACATTTTAACCAACAGTGATCATTTGACTTTCTTATGGTTTTATTCCTGGTAAACATAGTATGACATATCAAAGATGATCAGAGTTAAATCGTTTTATATAACAATTCACATTTTAGCTCTTTACTGTAAAAACAATATAACATTATTGTTTATGGAATTAAAATAAAACCTCAGCAGAAAAGATCTTTGTAAGAAAGCAGGTAAATACAACATCTTGAAAAGGATGTGAAAATAAACGGTTTTAAGGATTATCATGATGAAATAAATTTTATGATCACTATGATGAAAATTCAGAATAAAGACTTTTTTCTTGGTACAAGCAAGTTTTTGTTTTCACTTCTTAATAACATAAGTAGCTAGCTGCTAATCTGCTAAAAGCAATGTAACTCCTAAAAAATTTTTTTTTGTAATAAGTTATAGGCAACAAGTGATGTTATCCAGTGAAAGAGTGGCGACACTTTGCTGTACTGATAATAACAGGAAACTGTGTCCTTTTTTTACCTCTGAAGACCGAGAGACAAAAACCACACTGTAGATTTCAACAAGCTGATCCTTTTCTCTCACCGTCTTGTTCAGACTTGGTCAGCTCCACAAGCTTCTTCTGTTTCAGTGTATCCACCACATCAGCCAGACTTCCTTTACGACGCTCCGGAGTCCCAAAGGCCAGGCCGATCAGCGACTCTCCTCGATCCCTGGAACACTCCTCTGGCTTGGTAGGAGAGGAGGAGTTAGTCCGGTAAGCGTAGCCAGAGCAGCCTTTGCTGCCTTCATTGTCCTGAGAAGGAAAAAGATGATCGGAGTTGAAATTTAAAGTCACAAATGATGGAAGATTCTCGGAGAACTTTGGAACCGATTGAAACCAATCTAAGGCAACATCCACATGATATTCGAATAAGGTTTTCACACCAAAAAGCTTAAGCCGACAAAGCTGAGATAGGCCATGCTGAGGGTCGCTGTGTTGGCTTACATCTGCAAACACACCAGTGTGTATCTGGTCATGTATATAGGGTTGTCATGACGATCAAACTTATCCAATCTTGGAGCTGGTTGCAAATATTGTCGGTTTCAAGGCCGCTTCATTGTAATGAGACCTGTAACTGACAGATAAGCCTGTTGTATCCATTCAACTCCAGCTTGGTCTGAACGGCGCCTAAAGAACCAACAGGTTGCTCTAAAGTCAATACCTCAATTTTGGATGTTGTGACTGAGTTTAGAAAACTCCTGGACAGAGGCTATGAATATAAATGAGGTGTTAAAAGGAAGTTCTTGTACTCCTCGTCTTCCTCTTTATCTAGGACCGGGTCGCGGGGGCAGCAGTCTCAGCAGAGACTCCCACACTTCCCTCTCCACAGACACCTCCTCCAGCTCTGGGGGTGCTCCCAGGTCAGCAGAGAGACATAGTCCCTGCAGCGTGTCCTGGGTCGCCCCCTGGGCCTCCTGTGCAACACCTCCGGAGTGAGGCTTCCAGGGAGTTAACAGGAACAAAACGCTCCAAGAGAAACATATTGAAAAACATCTATATGTGTCATTCCCAGTGCTAGAGAGCAAAACTGTGAACAGATAACAAGAGAGCTAAAGAAACACTGAAAAGTTGCGCTTTTATCTTTCATAGCTTCAAATACTTGAAACAGAACATGCTCAACCTGAAAAGATGGCTGCCTTAAAAATCTCAGAGTCCATTACTAGGGGTGTCTAAACTCTGGCACACGGGGTATTCTCCTCACAAAGATTTTATTTTTCTGTAGGGGGCCCTAACTGCTACTCAAGGATGGTACAGACTGAGCCTGCCAAATAGATCTGAATTCTTTTGGCCCTATAGAACTTTTAAACATTGTCCTGATTGGACACCACCGGTGTAAACATTCAGAACACATAGAGATGTAGCTGTAAAATAAGGCTAATAAGCTATTAACTGAGCTATTGACTCATATAAGATGCCAAAAAGAGTTTGACATTTTTAATCTACAAAAATTTTTCTTTGATTTAAAACAACAGGCCTTGAACACACACTGTGATGACATTTTTTTTTCATTATGCCAGATCCGCTACATTACATGTGACATGTATTGCTTTAGGGACCTTTTATTGCCTTAAGCAATAACTATGCAGCAGACTGAAGAGCCAGAAAAAAATACATCAAATTACTTTGCTATACGTTTATTTATACATAGAATGGAATTAAAGATATCTTATCCTATTAGATAGATAGATAGATAGATAGATAGATAGATAGATAGATAGATAGATAGATAGATAGATAGATAGATAGAT
>JAUZNJ010029313.1:0-15503 GCA_034780135.1 Jordanella pulchra | reverse complement strand
ATATAATTAACATTCTAAATTATAACTTCTAACAATACATCATATTAACATTTCCTTTTCAAATTATGAAAGAAAACACTGTCCCACCATGGACAATAGAGCACTGGAATGCCTTTACCCTTTTGCACAACGTGTGTGACTACGGCCTTTCAGCTTCAAAGTTACTAATAAAACAGAGCACATCTACAAGTGGACAATGACATGAATAAAGCACTGACAGGCATTTGTATGATTTCACTTCATTTCAATTTAATAGCCCCACTGAACATGTGTGCCAAAAACACTAAATGATCCACTTACCTAGCCAGTGTTCTCCAGTGATTTTGCCAAATCCTTCACGGTATGACTCCCATCCCCTGAAGAAGTTAACCGAGCCATCCTCCCTGCGCTGAATCACCTAAACGATCGAGACAGCAAGACAAGAAGCAAAGAGGTCAGATGGTTTTTCATCTCGCATGGAGCGCTTCATCTTTCTTTGTGATGAGTCATTCTCTGTCCCACTGATCGCCACTAAGCTCAAGTAGAACTAAACTAAATGAACTCATAAATGCTTGCTCTTTTGCTAATGAATAATGCAAATGCTTTATCCGCTAAAAAGGCAATTTGTTGGAAGCTAATAAAGGGAATCCATTAAATCTTGACTGACTTTGAAAGAAATTGCCATGGAATATGCATATTTAGCTGAGATCCCAGCAGAGAGATTAAATTCATAAAACAATGGTTCTATGAACACACAAATGTTTCTCTAAAAAGAAAAATGCAATTATAAGCAAATAACAGATTTTGATTCACCCGGTGCACATGCATCTGCATCTCCTAATAAAATATATATTTAAACTGCTAACATGAGAAACTGATGAAGGGGAAATAGAAAAGTGTTTCTCAAGAGTGAAATTACTGAATAGATCTAAAAAAATTACAATTAGAGGACTTTGCTAATCATTTAAATGCAAGGGGAAATCCTTGAGACAGTGTATCCTCATTGTGAATAATCTTTTAACATTCCAGAAGGACCAGATGGCATAAACATTCGTTTGTCCTTTTAACATCTTTACTGAGAAAGAAATCCAGCTGAGTAACAATAGTTGTCCAGATTATCCCTTTATCCTACACAAAAGTATTGGCCTAAAACACCTTTATCTTCTTCAATCTAAGCATTCTTCAGATGTATCTTTTTCTTTTTCATAAAGGAAACATTCAATTATACCTTTTATTCTCACATTAAACCAAACAGATTGTCTTCTAGGCTTTATTGTCAGACTGTCATGACAAGGGATTTTGGGGTATATTATGGGCTCAATTTTTATGTATGAAAACACATCAAACTTGTTAGCAAGTGCAAAGCTGATCTTCCAAGCAGGCAAAATTTGTATCATGTGTAAACTGAGCAGAACAGTATGTTAAAGACATTTTTCACACGTGCCTTTATGAATAAGCAGATCATGTTCTTAAGAGCAAAATAAGTCAGGTGCACATTGGCAAGTAAAGAAATTCTATGGTTACTGTGGTGCAAGAATACAGAAAAGGTCACAGACAGATTGCTCCCATTTCTTTTTTTGTTTGTTTTACCACAGGTGTGTTTTAGCCCAACTTATAAGCTATTAAACTCTGTTTGTGATCCAGACTCCAATTCAGGAGGATACCTTAGTATTTAAGAGAGAGCAGTACTTTTCAAAGTGTGAGACTCGACTCCCCAAGGTGGTGACATAACTTTAGGAAACAGTAAGTGCAGGATTGTCTGTTGTCACAAGTAAAAGCAAATTTAAGGTGTAATAACGCCACATTCCAGTCAAGTTGGGAGAACTATTTTATTGGTTTACAGTAAAATCTCCTGAAAAACCTTGAGACAGTTTGGTCTGTGTGTTATATTGCTGCAGTTGGTGCTTAAGATTACAGACAACAAAAGGAAACCTTGTGCAACTCTCAAAGATGTCACAGGGCTCTGTTAAAACAGCAGTGGTTCATGCTTTGGGATCCATCTGGTTTTATTGAGCTTTAAAAAACTTAGCTTACAAAATCCCTATGTCATCAATAAAACAACTAGGAGAAATCTCCTCACCTGTTCATTGTGTTGCTGATGTTATATTGAACATCTACGATGCCTTTCTAATTCCAATGTTTTTTTTTCCTCACTTAAAATATGATAAAAGAAACAGTTTAATACAAAAGAAGAGGTGAAATCAGCAGTAAAAGGCTTATGACAAAAGCTGTTTACATCTACTGCATTTTCATTTTGTAAGTCATTCTACCACAATCCAATGTCATTATTCAGCCCCCACTAATGAGGTTTGCAGTGCAATAACTGCAATGATGGTAATCCACCATTCCTTTGTTATGGATATCTCAGCAGGGCGTCAAGGGCTTGCAAGCAGATATAAGGTCTAGCACACCTGTTTTTATTACTCTTATTACCTGTTCTCGTAGTATTTTTTTCCTTTTTTTAAATACACACAGTAGAGTATCTGTGCAGAATGCAGCTCTTTGGTAAACACATTGAAAAACGTTGATACTTTTGAATAATGACCCTTGCTCCCTTTCCTGTGGTCAGATGAGCTTAAGGTCAATTGAAGATCAAAAATCATAACTTGTCAGTAAAATGTTCTTGTAAAATGATTTTGGACAACATTATTTAAAGAAGAAAAAGCATAAAAAGAAACAAAACCTGCAGATGGCAACTCAAATTAGCAACTTAAAGTTAAAACAAAAACTTTGTATTGGACAGACTGGGAACTAAGCCTAAACATGATCTCTAGTACAAGAGTCCCTTGAATAATACTTTTATCATTTAATATACGCTGAAAATAAACCATCAGGTGTTATCTATTTAAAGAAATGCTTAACATTTTCTCCTCTGAATTACCCGAATGTGTAGAAATGATTACTTGTCATGGTATTGATCTCAAACATATGTCAGAAAAATAAGTAAAGGTCAGTTCGGATTATTTCTAATTACCATCAAGGAAATTGTATCAAAAAGTAAGCCAAAGACTATAATTCAAACATAGATGTTTCTCAAACCAAGCTTGATCTGAAAGAACTTAAGGAAATTTACAGAACAAAACAAACTTCATGTATCAATCTCTTGCCTGGTAAGCTAACATCACTAAAGACGAACGCCTGGTTTCTCAAGAGTGAAGGGACTCCTACTTTAATTATTTCAACACTTTTTCCCCCATGTTAAATTTCCTGTAAAAGATAAAGATGTTAAATATCCATCCATCTCTATAACTGCTTACTCTTGCAGGTTTGGTGAGAGGCCTGGTACCTATCTCAAGCAATCACTCAGTGAGAGGCTGGGCACACGTTGTATCTCCAACATCACAGAGCAATAAAGACAGCACAGACATCCTTGCTTGTATATATCTTCTCCTAGCATGCGTATGCAAACAGAACCCTGGGGACTTTCAGTACACTAATATTAATGCTGAGATATGTCTTGACCATTAAATAAAAGGACAAGTGAATATCTCTGATTTTTCTTTAATTCCTAAAGAAAATACTAACAATAACTTGTATGGTTGTTTTGGAACCGGATCTGAGATGTAAGGAGGGAAAAAGACAACAACTAAACTTTTTTGAAACGGGATCAGTTTGGGACACGTCCACAACCTCAGGCCACCAAAAATACTTTTTATATAATGATTGTTGGCCACGGAAAACACCCTTGAATGAACTTTAGCAGCTTGGTTCACCCCAATATTTAAGCATCTTTAGCCACCCTCAGTGATAGTTACATGGTACCATGAATCACTGTGGCAGTTAGAAACAGCGAGCAATCACATAAAGCAGCACTCACTTCAGCAGGTAAACCGACAAGAATTTCAGTTCACATGAGGGTGAACACACTCGTCTTGCTGGCCATGTTTCTCCTTATGTCAAGCCTTTCTGTAAGATGTGAGAGAAATTCTCTGAGGTTTGAGTGCATTTTACACAATAGCTGGAATTCTGAAAGGTCTCAACACACATAGTTTATTCCAAAGCTTTTTCTTTCATGTTTCATCAGTTAAATCAAAACGGGAGAGAGAAGGACATGTTAAGGTGAGTTTATACATTAAAGGTAGAACAATACATAATAGCAATGCCTATACAGAAAGGTAGCATTGGAGGGTATTGTGCTCATAGTGAATACAAAGTTATTATAAAATATCAGCATTTCATGTTAAATGAAAAGATAAAATTATTAAATGAAATTTGTGTTTAGATTTACTCTATACAAACCCTATTTTGCAAAGGATTATTTTGTCTTTTTTAATAGCTATTTATACTAATTTAAGAGAAGGACTGCAAGGCCATAGCAGAGATGTACAGGAAAACTCTGCCATGTTCAGTTCAATTCAATTCCATTCAAGTCAAATCACTTCACTTCAAATTCAAAAACACTTTATTAATCGTGAAGGGGAAATTAAGTACTGTTAAGAAATAACACATTGCATATTTCAAGACTTTAGTGTAAGATAATTTTTGCAGTACCCTGTTTAATTCACAGTCTGATAAAATGACAGTGCAGTTGTAGACAAAAAACAGATCAATACAAGCAATGCATGTTCACTAGTTTTCATAGTTGCATTGCTGTAGACATTAGAAGTTAAGAGAAGAAAGGGGTGCCAGCAAGATCTAGTATAAAATACAACTCTAGACAGCAAATGTAATACAAAAAAACCCGGTGTGGCCAAGGTGCTACCTCACGGCTTTGAAAGATCAAGCAGCCTGATCGTTCTTTAACATCCAATCATCTGGAAACAAAGATCAATGCTCTATACACAGTCTATGGGTGTCCCCCAGTGGTAGATTCCCCTAATGAGTTTTTAACATTCTAAAGTGATTAGATCTTCACAGTTTCAAACAGAGCATTTGCAGAGCATGGCTTTGTTATGTGCAGCAGACCATAAACGTTATACCAATGGTGCTTATTTGCAGTATATTGTATATTGCATTTCAAAGTTGCATCCCTACACAATATTTTAAGATGTCCCGAAATGTTGTGATAGCCTGGCTTATCTGGACATAGTATCACAAAAAATATGGTATTTATTGCGTAGAACGATGATGCTAAACCACAAATACAATTCAGCAGTTCTGGATTTTAAAATGCTGTGCTAGTTGGTAACATTTTTTTTTACTAAACTTGATGAAACAGGTAAAACTTATGATGCAAACAATCAATATTTAGAGAAACCAAAGGTTGATTGGATTAAAGTCATAGAGCATGTAAGAAGCAAAGTTAAAACAATTTCTAAAGAAAGGATAGTGTACAATATATTTTACCATTATATATATATAATACCATTGTGCTTCCAGAAAATCTAGCAGGTTGGAGGAGTAAACAGAAATAAATAAAATAAAAACAAAGGAGGGGAAATAAGTACACTTCTCTAAAGCTCAACAATAAAGCAGATGATTGTAGCTTGTATAGAACAAATACAAGAGTGACCAACTCTTTCCTCTGTAATGATTTTCCTGGTGTTTTGAGGATATTGCAGTATCTTCAGCTTCTCTTATTTTGTGTATATCATTTCTCTATAGCCTACAGTTATTGTTAAAAATGTCTCCCCAGCTGTGTGTATACTTTCAATGATTGCCAGTCAAGTAATTGCAGATTTAGTTCTCTTAAAATCAAGCCTTGGATTTATTCAGTATAATGAAAATCCTCTAAAGGAATTCATTCTATTCTCTAGTACGTCTGTTTGTCTTATGTGGAGATCAAACCCTAAATAAGGCTACATTTCAGATCACTAAAGCATTAACCAAATAATTTCAATAAAAACCATTATGGCATTTCTACTAAGGCATCTCTGAGTGTCTGTGATTAAACACTGTGTTTTGTGCAAAAGTTGTTCATTTAAAAAAGTTACTGGGTAATGTAAATTAGTATGACATAAGTCATCAAGAGTAGAACGGATAGTCAAGCAAGTTGTGTTTCTTGAAAATACTGTATATTTTCTCTCTTCAATACAGTGTAGGTGGAAATATTAGCTGGCCCATAAATCCCTATACATCCCTTCTGTCATTTAGGTACAGCCTGTCTCTTCTATTCATCTTCTTTTTGATTTATGCAATCCAGCATTATATGCAACACCTCACAGTTGAGGGAGCTACACACACGGACTGGTTGAAACACCAACTGAAACAGCGACCACTGATTCTTCTTATGAGAACTTGTTTTTTATTACTTTTATTGCTTCTTTTTATTGTCAGTCTTTAGGGATTCATTAATTGCTGTCTGTTCTTACCTTTGCCTCATGATTATTCGTAAAGAACTTTCTTCAAATATCTGGTCATGTACGTAGGTGCAGAGAGAGTTATCAGGGCTATAAAACAGATTGTAATTTTCCCCATTAAGGGAACAAAAGTCTGTCATCCAGTGGAAGTGTTTGTCTGAAAATTTGCATGCTTGCACTTTTATGGCTGCTGTGTTTTCTGTGGCTCGGATGCCTCTGTTTTTATAGAACCTGGGCTGCGGTGGCATCTCAACAGGCCTCTTATACATGGATGCAGGAATATAGTTTACACAGAGAAGCAGCTTAACATCCCGACTGACAATTCCTTAAACACAATGTGTGGCTAGGGGGCTGTTCTTCACATCAAAGGAGTTTTAGTGAAGGTCACAAGCTGTTTCTGCAGGGCAGACGATGTTTCAGGCAAGCCCATACACTCAGATCTGCAGCTGTGACAGAGTGGCCATTTTACTTAAACGCTGAGCAAGGTCTCACATACACTGCCTGAAGTAAAACTTCCAAAAACTGAGCCAGAAAATCCACTAAAGAATGTCTGGGCTCATGTTGCACAAACAGCTAAGTCAGTATTAACAGCTACTGGAACCACTGCTATATATATCTTTGCTCTCAAATGATAAACACATTAAGGTTCAAAAATTTCGTATTTTAGTTCATTTAACTGTGATTTGTTGCAACCTTGTGCCTAACATTAGTAAAATAAATACCAAAAAGAGCTCAGGGATGGCAGTTATTTGCTCTCAATTTGGAGCTACTAAACCCTTCATCAGTTAACCACATATTCAGTGTTTGACATAATCCCCCTTTTCATCAGTTCCACAGATACCAAAATCGTTTTACAAGCTGCTCCAACTTAACCCAAAAGCACAAACATGACTATCTTACTGTTGCAACCTTTTACCAATATGCCCAATATTTTCAAAAGCTCATTTGTTTCTGGTTTGAAAATGCACCAGAAAATATATGTCTATGAAGGAAATAAAATGTATGAATCCCAAAATACAGTGAGATTAGATTTGTATTAGATAAATGTACAATATGTATCAAAGGCATTGTCTTCTGTTTGTGTTTTAACAATAGAGCACGATTCTCTAAATTATATGAAATCATAATCACAGCTTTACAAAGTTGTAAGCCAGAGAACCCAATCCGAGCAAAGGATTGTCCTCAGGTGAATGACCTACTCTATGCTGCTCTCTCTGTGAAGGGAGGAGCTAAGCCATGAGTGGCAGCCATCACATAGATGTATAAGCGTAAGCAGTGTGCCTGGCTTATAAACATGAGACTGGAGAACAACATAAAGAAATGGTGTGTGAAGTCACATCATATTCCATCTAAAAAGATTTTCGTGTCAACATTTTTTAGATCTTTCTATCTAAAATAATGAATTCTTGCTTATTTCTCCTTAAACAAATGTATTCCACTAATGCAAACATGATCAGTGACAATCTCTACCAACCAGCAAGACGAAATAAAGTTTAATATTTATATACAATGTATACAATACACAATATATTACAATGTAGATTGCCACCATCATTGTGTAAGTGTGTATGTGAATGACTAAATGTAGTGTAAAGCACTTTGGTCAAGTCTCCTGACATAAACAAGCACTATGTAAGTAAAGGCCATTTACCAATTACTATCTACCATACAAAAGTTGTTTGTTTTTTCTCTAATTTCAGTGCCTTCTACTGTTGTTGAGTATCTAAATTTCAGATTTCCAGATCACAATTTACACTTGAAAAACCTAAGCTGAGTTACAAAATAAATATAAAAAGTTTTTAAAAGTAAATGATTTATATAGCTTATGAGAAAACCTGCTCACATTACAGGTAGCAGTTATTAGTTCAGAAAATTTGGGGAAAGCAAAAGCAGCATTCTAAATGATGGTTTTGATTGAGACACAGATAGATTGGATATTACCTTAATTTGAGGATTTTACACTTTACTGGGTCTCTTTTTAAAAGTTATCGGCCCAATATTAATTCTTTGGGGAATTCAGCTTGCACTGACACAAAACAATACAGTTTAAATGTTTCTACTATGGGATGAAGACTTGAGTGTTTTCAGTATCAGTGAGGTGTTTAGATACTAAAGATGTAAAACGATTTAAGAAGCCTTTAAAAAGAAAAAAGAAACAGTTCCTATAAATCAAATGTTAAACCTCAAGAGATAACATAAATCACCCTAAGCTGCACAATGTTTGCACTGTAAACAAACGCCCACTTTCCCAATCAGGAAGTGGTGATGTGAGGCAGAGAGTGATGATTCCAACTCAAAGTTAATATGAAGTGGCTCTTTCATTAGCTAATCTGCATGGGGCAGCAAACCTCTCTTTTTAAGCTAATGTTTAACTTGTGAAAATCTGTTTTTGGGTTGTACGAGGTCTCAGACATCGTTTGGCTTTCAGAAGTGGTGTGATACGGCGATGTCATCAAATGGGCGGCTCCCAGTCAGGGATAGACAGCTTCACTTTCAAGTCAAGTGTCTTTATATGGTGTTGGAAGAAAACAACTATAATTTATAACAGATTAAACCCCATGTCGTGTTATAGGCATTATTTCATGATATAGTTGCCTATGGGTGACTTTGAAAGGCTTAAAAAGTAAGACATATGACCTTTAAAATGGAACAAAGAGCATTTACTTTCAGTTCTTTTCTATAAAAAAAAAAAAAAAAAAAACAGAAAAAAAAAGAATCCATTCCACAACCAACTTCTTTTAGGTTACTTGTGTTTTTACATGGAGGCACTGCTAAATGCATATAACTTGGCATAGTCCTATAGCCTAATGTTCAGATGAAAGTGTGTCTGTCAAGCAAGAAAAACTAAGTCTGAATTGCTTGCATGAATGGTTATAGTTAACTCAAAATTACATACTGATCACACCCAAAAAATATCAAGAATATTCCACAGAAAAATAACTGCAGGTTCAGAAGTACCAGAAGTACTCTTGTCCACACGCGCGCGTGCACCCACCCACACACACACACACATACACACACACAAAAACAAGTTGTGCATCAGCTTAGAGGAACTCAGCCTCCACCTCTTTGCAATATATATATATCTATATATATATATATATATATAGATATATATATATACACACACACATACATACACATATATATTGAGGCTCTCCTGTCTGAGAGCTGAGCAACAGAATTAAAGGACCAGTAAAATCCAAGCATTGGAAAATACATCTGCATGAACTGTAAATGACATAGTTGCGCTTTTTCAGAAATGAAAATAAAATAAAAATAATATAAAGAGAAAAATGATTTGTCAAGAAAAACTGTCAAGAAACTTACTGATGGAGGCAAGCGGTACAACATATGGTGTAAATGCTAAAAACGAATTCACTTGATAACCAAGACAACATTGTGCTAAATCTCCTTTTAATAAACACACAAACACTTACTTTACATCTCCAGACCACCTCTGTCATCCCTTCATCTATTGTCCATCTCTCTCATACATAAACATATACAAATGTTGATGGGAAAACTCTAATTTGATAAAGTCAGACAAACCCAAACCCAAATATTCAGCATTTAGTTTAATTTAAAGCCAAGGAGGTGCCATGGAGTGAAATGAATACAAGCCTCACAGTTAGAGAAGCTTTGCTGAACTTTCCATCAATTTTCTGTTCCAGATGTTATTTCAATAGTGGCTTGATCTCTGACTGTTCTTTCTTTTGACGAAATAACAATTAAGACGAGTGTCCTCTGGATACTGACATACAAGCTGTAGGTTTAGTGACCGATAGTTCTGTCATCAGCAAATAAAAATTTAATTCATAATGGTGGAGTTGCTTCATTTATAATAATGTACTTAGTAAAATGGACAATTTCTACTAAGTAAAATAAATATAGTCATTTAGTGAAAAACTAAGTTTGGATAACTGTTCAGTGATTGCGCAAGACTCTTACGTCACGCTTGGAGCACGTAAAATTTGTTCGTACCTAAGAGAAGATTAGAAATAGCAGAAATATGGTGAATGCGACATTTTTTCTCCTAAATGACTCAATTTAAGAACGAATTTGTTCATATTAACGCTTCTTGCACAAGGCCTATTGACTCGATACAATCAACTGCATTTCCTTAGACATAAATCTTTTGATCATTGTGCAGAGACTGAATCATCTCTGCAAAGTGCCTTGAGATGTTATATGTTGTGAATAGGCATTATATAAACAAACCAGAATTGAATATCGGTGATAGCCATTAATTTCTAGAAAATCAGTGATTAAAAATAGGGCAAATAATCTCAGATCCAGTCTTTAATTCTTGAAAGGCTTTTAAATCCAGCACCATCCACATAAAAAAAATATGTTTGCAAAGTGGAGCAGTTTTTGTAACAACTTTTGTCAAATTGTCTGTTCTAAACGCACTACAAATTCAAGCACTGCTGTAGATACTAAAAATTTCCTTGAGTTGTTCTTCCCTGTCAAGGGAACTATGTGACAGTTCCTCAGAAAAAACTTGCCCCATTTAAATACACTGCCATTTAAAATGGTCTGACACATGGGGGAAAAGGAAAAATCTCAACAGAAATGAATCTTAGAAGCTTCTGTATCATCTGTGCATAAAAATAACTAGAAACATAAAGAACATTACAACTGGTACATGGTCAGTCTTATTTTCAAATGAACCATTTCAGCAGAAACAGTAATGACCAGCAGGCGTTAACAAGCCAATCCACAATCCTTAACAACCATCTTGCCCAACGCTTTCTCAAGGGGCCCTGGCACTCGCATGATCATATTAAGCTGCCTGTAATCTCTGCAGAAGATGAAGGCTACTTAACAAGCAGCCTTAAGCTCTTCAGCAGGCTTTCTGTGAACTACAGGGAGCCTGCAGCATGCACAGACGGACACCCAAACTGACAGAGAAGTACACAGGAAAGAATCAACACAAGCACTCCAAAGCTGATTCTGGGAGATTTACAATCTGGCATGTCAATGCGTGGAAAACAGGAAACGTGCCAATAGCTTGTTAGCTCCTGGCATTTACGCGCAGTGAGCACACTATGTTCGTATGTTTGGCACATTGGCAACAGATGTCACTTGATGATAGTCTGTGGTGAATGCAATAAAATCTTCGCATTATGATTCCAAACCTTAACCAGTAAACAATCCATAAACACAAGTACACAGGGAGTATAAACAGAAGTGCAAACATAGCCTAGTAAATAAATGTATCTGAAAAGAAATTATAAATATGCAATGCCTATCTGAAAAATACCATCCTGGAGTACGTTGTACGTTATCAACAGCTAAAACTAGCAGATATACAAAACTAAAGTTTTTTTTTTTTTTTTAGTTAATATTCAAATAACAATTTTTTAAGTTATTTACACATTTTATATTCAATTACCATTTTTTTATTTGCTCAACAATTAAGGTTCCTCGTGGCCTTGCAAAAGTATCGTTGCCACTTGAACTTTTTTTACATTGTCACATTCCCTACAAAACCTGTTATTTGGATGTTTAATTACATAAAATTGATCATTATGAATTAAAAAGGGGTATATGATTTTCAAAATGTTTTTTTTTAATTATTTTTCATCCCTTTTTCCTTAAAATTAGCACCCAAGAGCTCCATGGAAGAAGTTGCAGAACTCCACCAACTGAAAAGCTATGACAAGCAAAAAATTAATGTTCAGAGATCGTACAGGAAAACCGTCCAAAATATTTGCAGGTGTAATTAAATCAAAATATGGTTCTAAGGTATTGACAAAGGGCAGCACAAAGCATGCTATGTATGCTCTTCTTCCTACTTCACACAATGTACAGCTCAGTACTAATCTAACACATACAATTTCAATAAGAAGTGGTTTCCTTCAGACAAATGGGAATATGAATACTTAATTAAGCCAAAATAAATGCTGTTTTTAACATTTCGGAATGGTTTATACATTCTTAAGTATGAGCTATTGTGCTGTAAAAAATAATCATTAAAATCATTAACTCAGATGGGGGATAAATCAATGCAGCATAATAAAAACAGCCTAACAATGAACTAAAATGAAGCAAGCTCTTCGGCTAATAAAACGAGTAAGATGGATCAAAAAAGACCAACAGAGTAACTGCCAGCAATTTGATCATGTTGGTAATTGATGATATGGTAACAAATTCAGCACTTGCTGATGAAAGCACTCATAAATTCAGAGTACCGGGCACAATTGCTATCTACAAACAGGACTGCAAACATCTGTCGGGGAGCATTTTATAATCCTATCACAAAGACAGATGTGCTCCAAACATAGTAGGAGCAGCAGCATTGAACAGAGAGGAAAACACAATGCACCCCTCTACAGACACACCCTCATATTCACATACGCACAACAAGGCAGCATATGTTATGCTTTTCTATGTATTTGAAATTTTATTTTCCTGGCTTTCAATTGAGATCTGATTGCTAAATTAAAAAATAAACCTGTTTTTCTTTTCTCTTAAGGTTCATGGAATAAAGTAAACTAGGTTACCTCAACATTTTTGCTGAGGTACAGGAATAGCATTCAAAAAATGTGCCCACACGCCAAGGGTCAGAGAGTGGAGATGAGCTAAAGCTGATTTATTTTTTAAATTTCACTGTAATATGTACAGCATCCTACATGTTTCACCAGCATCTCTGGTGAATTCTTTTATTGCAGTGATGTAGTTTTCAAATTAAAGATTGAAACCTCATTTACCTTTTGTTTTAGTTTATTCTGTTCGGTGGGGAAAAAACAAATTTCCTGTTCATCCTGTTCAGAAATATTTGTTTCCCATATTGGCATCTGATAACACTAAATGTAAAACAGAATAGAATAGAATTCAACTTTATTGTCATTGCACTGTCACAAGTACAAGCAACAAAATGTAGTTTGCATCTTTGCAGAAGTGCTATACAGGATATAAATATTTATTTACAGGTATACAACACTATGTATGTATGAACTATAAGTAGTTATAACAAAGAGATATAGATATTGTGCATAAATATAAATATTTATATTGAATGAATGAATGGAATTAAAGTGTTCTGTAATTTCTTCTGATCTACTGCTTATTTTAAAAGGATGTTGCAGAGAACCTTTCCTCTAAGGCTAAAAGAAAACAACCTGCCATTTAAATGAGGCAAGATAAAGAAAAGCATGTTAATTTGGTAACTTAAAAAAGGTAAAGGTAAATAAAGGTAAAAATAATAAAGGTAACAATAAAGGTAACATAAAACAGATAAAGGACAGCAGGGGCTCAACATTGATTGACAATGATTGAAAGGCATTTGGCACATTGTAAATACACCTCATGCTGCTCTTTGTTACTTCCATATTTTTATCTTAGTGTATATATTAGTCTTTTTATTGCATGCCTTATAGCCACAGTGTTTAGATATTTTTATTATTTTATTTATCCTATATTATATGTTATATGTTTTATATGTTCATTATCTGTTTTATGTTGCACGATTGTACCATAAAAAAATCCTAGTTTGTGAACTCCTTCACTAACAATGGCAATAAACCTTATTCTGTTTCTGATATGAAATATAAACTCTATATATTTATGTAAAAAGTAAAAAGTAGTAAGTAAAAATTGTTTGGACAATTTCTCTTTTTAATGTTTTTTCTTTCTAATTTGCATTACTCCTACTTTTAGCACCAGAAAGCAGCCATAAATCTCAGAGATTTCTATTTGTGGGTCTAGTCATATCGCGGGTGGGAAAAACCAACAAATAGCTGCCTTTTACCACAGCAGGCCTTTCACAGATCTGTAACCTTTTCTCGCATTACCTGCACACAGCTCTAATGGCACTAATATCCAAAAGGACATGTCTGAAACTAGCAGGGATAATGCAGCAGAAAGCTCATCCTCTCTTCCTGCATCACTTCACTTCCTCTTTTTGCCTGTTCTGTACCAATGAAATAAGTATATATATATATATATATATATATAAACAAACACGGACACAAGTATCGATTAGACTTGATGGTCAACAATGAAATACTTAATTTTTTTTTACAAAAAAATATTGAGAGATGAGACACAACTACACAAACATCCACCAAGGATTTTCAATTGAATAAACTAGCAGATAAAATATTGAATACCTATCAACCGTAGAGACACTAGAAAGCCTACAGTATGCACTCTGAAATGCTCAAAAGGCACTTCAAGCCTCTAACAGAGTAATAGAACAGGCACACAATCGTACATTCAATCTCAAACTTTTACATTTCAGTTCTTTGCTGAATGGAATTTTTGTGAGTGATTGCAGTGCTTCTGATAAAAGCACTATTTGATAATGCAGACCCAAGCCGCACTCTTATATATATCCACTCTCATTTAATATTAATAACACCGTGGTCATTTTTAGTCCCTTCCTTTTAACAAATAAAATAGTAATAATAAAAGATACAGTTCTGACCTAAGAGGCTTTATTTAAATGGTATCTGAAATCGCTTTACTAAAACATGTAAGCTCTGGATTGGAAGAGGTTGCATATGTACACCCTTTAGAATGAATTGTCTGACTGGATAAACTGTAAACACATATGAGCGCATATTGCATACGTGAATAGATGAAGAGTTTTGTTTTCATTCAATTGTTCTGTTGAGATATGACTTCAGACTTTGAAAAATGTCCACGCCTGCAGGTACAATGTGCGGTGTGTGCTCTCATGAGTCGATGGGTGTGGGGCCCAGTAATGACATCTCTTCTTTTATGTCCTATCTGCCATCCCCCTTTTACCTCTATGGAACAACTCGGTCTCAAGAGCCTGAGTTATGGCGTCCGAGAAATATGGAGCAATATCCTCTGACAACTATTCCCACCAAGAAATAATGATGTAGTTTCTTTTTCTCTCTCTCACTTAAACAATGTTATCTTCTAATAACTGTATTATCTCAAGCATTCATCAGTTTCAGTTCACATAATTCATCAGTTTTTTTTGTTGTTATTTTTTTAAAATTTTGGTTCTTACACTATTTAGAAAAACTACCACCTCTGCAAATATGGGGCTTCAAAATTCAATTGTACTTAGCAACAGAATGTTAATCTTGCCAAAACAGAATCGGCTGACACATGTAGTTCATTAGGAAAAAAAATATCCTAACAAAAACATAAATGAAAGAAACTCAAAGAGGGAATGGATTTTTCTCTAAATGCAGATCCTGAAATATATATATCTCTCTATATATAGAGATCTCTCTCTCTCTCTCTCTCTCTCTCTCTCTCTCTCTCTCTCTCTCTCTCTCTCTCTCTCTCTCTCTCTCTCTC
>JAUZNJ010029312.1:0-15504 GCA_034780135.1 Jordanella pulchra | reverse complement strand
CCTTGGATTCAATAAACTTATTATTTTTCTCATTTACTCTGACTCTTCTGGTTGTGTTCTCGCATGTGGGTTCGCAGTGTGAAATCCAACATGACATGTTGAGCCTTTTGTCCCACTTTTACTTGACACACCTCATTAACTACAGGTTACTTTAGTTTTACTGGAAGCAATGTCAAATTCTTCTGCCAGTAATGTAAAAGTAGTCAAACGTGTTTTGCTTATACAGTCTTGTGAAATGGTAATGACAACAAACGACAAATATGCAGTTGATATATTTTTTTATGTAAGCAGTAAAAGAAGTAGATTTAATAGAATGGTAAACAACACAAATTAAAAAATGTATTGCATTTAATAGACTTCTTGTCTAACTGAGCAAAAAAGGGACATCCAGCTGGGTTTGCCCTTTTTGATTGCAAAACTTTTGTGAATTGTTAAACATTGTACAACTATGTACCAGTCTCTAATATTGTTGTGAGGAAAATGTCTCTTTCTGAACTTGCAGAAATAAGATTTCTTTAGGAGTTCCTTACATGTATATCCTGTTGTAGTTCGTCCCACAGCATATTGATTAAATCAAGGTCTACGCTTTAACTCAGCCCAAGACTTTCACTATTTCATGCTTTTCAGTCTGTCATGTTTTACTAGAGCTTTGACACAGACCATTTTTTAAAGCGTTCTTTAATACACAGCAACATTTATACTGAGTGTGACTTGCATACGAATCTTTGTGCAAGTTCTGTATTATCAGTATTATTAATGTTAAATGTGTATAATAGAGGTATGCATTTTAAAATACAATAACACCAAGAGCCTGCTATATTTATTATGATGACATTGTACAGGTTTTAAAGACATGTTTTAGTATCCTGCTATATGTTTTCAACTCATTTGATAGTGAGACTGGGTGTGTTGGTCTTTGGTTTGAAAGTACTCCTGAGACCTCTTAAAATCCCCTACCTATTTAGATCTCTTACCAGACTTATAAACTGGTAACAAAAATCCTCGCCCCCTCGCATCAAAAATGATAGAAAATTAAAGGATAAATAAATGATTGATAAAATACAGTTTTATTAAACTAATATTTATCACTGATAAGCTTTTGTTAGATATTTGATAATCAAACCATGATTGATTTGTAAAAATCACAAATTTTTCAAACTTTTATATTTTCATTACTTAAGAGTCAAGTTCAATCTATCCTTAAGGTAAATATAACATATATGTAAAACTAATTATAAAGAGAAAAGGAAACAATACTATTATTTTTAATATTTAAGTGATCTTTTTATTTATTCCTTAACTAAATCTAAATCACCCTCCATTTGCTTTGTAGAAATATTAATTTATGAAACCCAGCTACCAGATATAAACAGAGCAGAACAGTACAGTGTATTTATCTGACATGTTGAGTGTCAAATTAAAGATCTTGACCTCTAGCATGACTCAAAGTGCTAAGTTACACTTCAGTCCCACCAAAGAAGACATGGAGTAGCAGAACAGCAACAGAGAGAGAAAAGAAGTGAGTGATGGGAACCAGAGCTTTACCACTGGCAAATATGCTGTCATCAGTGGGATAAGGGTAGTGTGTCGGATAGGGATAGTAAGTGGTAGGTGGTAGTGTGGGACAGATGAAGTTCAAGTCGGTGTCATTGCCCGGGGAGGTGAAGGTAACAAAGCCTGGTTCCATTCCAGTGACTCTGTCGCTGATCCATTTCTGGTACCGGGACACACGGGTGTAGATAGTAGGTCGACCGAGGTAATGACCACCAACATAACTCACAATCCCACTTTGGACCCAGGTGGAGTCTTTTTTGGTCACTAGAGCAGCCCCGTTGTCATCCTGATGAAGAATTTGGAAAAGAATATAGACATTAACAGATTTAATTTATTTATTTTTAAAAAGGTTCCCATGAAGCAAGGTGAAAAATAACCGCTAAAGGAGACTGTTCATCGGTCTGAATAGTATTCCTATGCAAATTGAGCAGGGATGGGCGGGGAAGCGGCCAGCGGTGAATCCCACACAGTGAGAGCGATCTGGAGAGAGTGGAGCAGTGATCTCTGAAGTTGAACAGGGGGTATGAGAGAGGGGGGAGACATGCGGGAAAGGACCACAAGCCGGATTCAAACCTGGGTCGCCCGCGTCGAGGACTAAGGCCTCCGTACATGGGTTGTGCGCGCTAACCACTGCGCCACCTGCACGCCCCAGATCTGAACTTTCTATGAAATCACAGCTCGGCAACCAGTCAGGGACTGGTTGTAAGGGAAGCTTTTTTTCACCTAAACTAGAATACAGAGAAAATAATGTTAACAAAGGTAGAAATAAGGAATTCTCTTAAGTGGCTTTTAGGTGGCTTTAAACATTTTTTTAAAATTTAGCCCTAGAAGGTTAGCTCGTTGTCGTCGGCTACCTCCAGCACAGACCCTGGAGACTATCGCTGCCCACTCCTCAACATCTGTGCTTCTTTTTAGCGTGGGTAGATTTACAAGGAAGTTCTGCCCAATCTGACCACCATCCAGACTCAGCTCTGGATGAACCGAAGTGGACTCTTTTTTGTTCAGTGCTTCCGAGGTTTTTCTAAAATGCTATGGCCTCCTCAAGCCAATTAAGCTGCAATTTAGCAGCAATTTAGCAACAGCGAGACCTCAACAGGAAATGCTACGATATTGCCAAGGGTAACCACAGGTTTAAACTAAAGGATCTGGGGGGTTGATGAATTACAAAACATTAAACAATCACCCACTAAATAAGGTAAACATTCCCACTGTTATATTCAATACCAGCGCAGGAATGACGGGTAATGTTTTTTTAATATTAACAATACCTTTATATTCTAGGACAAGCGCAGCACTAACATCTGCTGGGATGGTGAAGTCATCGGCCGAAATTAAAAATGACTATCTTAAAAAACAAAGCAGCACAAATGAATGTTTTACATGCACAAATAAAGAAGAACTGAAAAATATAGATAATTTTTATTGAATTCGAAGCTTAATGGGGGGATAGTTGACCTCTGGATGTCCTAGAAAATGATCTCTGTAACAACAGTAGCATACTTGATCTTTTTATAAATTAATGTAATTATTAAAAATGACCATTTTAACTCAACAAGCCTGCCCTAATGAAGCCATAACTCTTCAGTCTATTTGCTGCGATTTTTCGTATGGATGGGCTCTCAGCTTCACGCAGCTGAATCTCCTTCAATTTGACGACGCGGTCCGGGGTGTAGACGTGTGCATCTGAAATGCAGAGTGCTGAACTCCTCACGGTGATTTCCACGAGCAGCGCGAGGAGTTCACTGCTCTGCATTAGTCTCGGTTTGAGTATTATGTTATTGTCAACAAGATGTGGTGCATGTGTTTTATTTCACTCACTGAGTTAAGAGCTGAGAAATTTAGTTAAGTTAATTTAAACAAAAGGGAAAGAAAAAAAATGGTAGTTACATACATAATATGCAGTCTTTGATCCATTCTCACTTCCAGCACACATCATGTTCTCTGTTATTGAGCGGAGGTTTTGGTAGTAGTTGTAGGAGTTCTTATAGAAGCAGCTGCATTTATTGTTCCCAAACACTGATACATCAACTTCCTGGAAAGTATCACGGTAATAATAGTGATCTAAAGATGAAAGTTTAAAAGAGTTAGATATTCACGAAGACTCCAACAATGGTAGTGTAAATTAAACTTTTATAAAGAAAAAAAAATAGGCTTACAGCTGTTAATATAACCAGTGACCCAGCTGGCAGTTCCATCATAGAAAGTACTATTTTCTGAAGCCAAGCAGACCGGTTGGATGTAGTCTGTGAAGTTGACAGGAGCCGACAGCTTCACAAGACAGATGTCGTTCTCACCGTCATAATAACCAGTTTCATAGTCTTGATGGCAGACAATTGAGTCAACCCTTCGAGTTACTTCCCCAAATCTTGACTGGTTGTTGGCACCCATGTGTAATATGGCTCCACTAAGGTAATAACTTAGAGAAGAGAGAAAAAAGATTTGGTTTAAATGTTATTCCACTGAGTATCACATTTAGTATCTCCTTGTCTACCTCTATTGCTCTGAAGTCATTAAATAGTAGTTGGAGATCCAGCTTTACGTTGTTGCTTAACGCACATTGTCATTGAAATTTAGCATCATGTAAAGTCTAAAAGAGCTGTTTAAATCAATCAATTGAGATGTTATTTTAAAGACAAAAATATAGAGTTGATTGAGATCAATTAATGAATCACAACAGAAGACATTAAGAACACTGTGTTTATCACTACAAGCAAAAATCCCAACCCAAAGCTGCTTACTTTGTTGAGCAATAAGCGCCTGTCAGAACCCACTCATCTGTGATCAGGGAGCCTTGACAAAAGACCGAACCATGATAGGTAAAAGTGACATGCCAGGGCCAAGCTCCTGGAGAGGCATCTTGCCCTCCTAAGATCCTGCTGTTGATTGGAGACTTGACACAGGCTGACAAGATTCACAAAAACAGAAACAAATGGTTATCATTTAGTTATTCATATATTTATATATTCATATATTTTTCTCAGCTCCACATGACATTTTCTATTTTCAGTAAGAATGTAGTACTTGAAATATTTACAGCACTAATAAAAAGACTCAGTCCAAATGTTTCTGTTATTTGATAAAGA
Source organism: Jordanella pulchra (assembly GCA_034780135.1). Lineage (NCBI taxonomy): Eukaryota > Metazoa > Chordata > Actinopteri > Cyprinodontiformes > Cyprinodontidae > Jordanella > Jordanella pulchra. The sequence goes on along the minus strand of JAUZNJ010029312.1, from coordinate 10,867 downwards.
CTAGTCCTTACCATGCTGTGAGTTGATTCCTGAAATTTACACCAAACAAAAATATGTTAGACAAACAGGTAAGGTGAGAAAATTTAGAAGCATCAAATAGAAGCACATAAACCGAAAATGACACAACTCACAAAGACACAATTCACTATCCTAGTGGATACTTTCCATTGACTTCTATTCACTTCTACAGCATTACCGTGACTCTTGGCCTAAACCTAAAAATTACACATTCACGCCAAACCCTAGCCCCATGTATTTGTGTTTTATTTTAGAAGGAAGCCTACTTTCATTTGCAGGTCAACATGATAAGAAATGCATGCAGGGCTACATTTGAGCCATTATTTCAGCAGCCAGGGAATCTGTTCTGAGAGATCAGCTGTGGACACAGTTTAAACCCAGTGTTTATTGCCCAAAGAGATGGCTCATACTTACAAAAAGAAATAACAACTCAGGCTAGAGCTTGGCAAATGTAATCCTAAATGCCTCCGAGAGACTGGGCTTCAAAACACTTATTTTACACACCTCTGCCATCAACAATAGTTATTTTTCTTTTCAACAAAAGGTTTCTGTTATCAGTCCTGTGTTGCACTTTTCCGGTCGTTAGTGAGTCAAAATCTAATTTCGTATTCATACCAACCTATCTTGTTCCTTGTTGTACTTCTAAAAAAACTTGTTGTACCAATGAACTGAGTTATTGCACGTAAATTTTTCGTTCTCGTGGTAGTTAAGATTTTAGTTAAATTATGGTTAAAAAATCATAAAATAAATTACACCTTATTAAAACTGATTGTGGTTCCTATCGCTGTTAACTCACAGTTTTACCCCCAACTAAACTTAATTAGCTATGAGAAAACTCCTGCTTGCTAATAGTGTGCAATAGCAACTGTAAACCACTGGTTATCAGAAAATAGAAAATAAATCAGACACCTGCAATGTAGTAACAAATAAACTGAAAAAATAAATGCAAAAGAGAAAAAAAAATGTTTTCTATTTTTTATAGATTATTCAGTGTAGAGAAACCCAAAGATTTTTTGTCCTGTAGCTGACCAATTAAATTACAATTTTTAAAATCTAAGTTCAGATGCTTGCAATTGCCTCAGAAATGTCAATAAAACATTTAATTTATCTCAATAAATGTTTTATTCTTAAATTTTAACAGAAAATGAAACAAACAAAAAAACCTTCAACTTTGGAAAAGCTGTGAGCATCAGTTCCATTGTGCTAGATTTTTGGAAAATTTATGTAAACAAAAAAGATTATTAACTACTGAACTGCAACAAAAATGATCATAGCCGTTTTCCTGACAGCATTTAAAGCGAAGGGTCATGCAAATAATAAAGTTTTTTTTTTCTTACCTCTGGAGAGGAGAATGATCATCACAGCGATGCCACATGCAAACTGTTGAAAAGCCATTTTTATTAATAACTATTTCTTCTTGTCTTCAGCATTAAGTACTGGATTTTTTGTGTTTAGCTCCACCCAAAGTGACATAGCATTTAACAAAATGTTCCCGTTACCCAGCATTTCTCACTGGTATAACTGGTTAGGACACATGAACCGAGCAATGAATTCAAACTTGTCTTTCTGGATCACCTTGTTGGTAATGTTGGTGATGAGTTTGCACTTAAAGCTTTATACAAGATATGGGTTTTTAAACACATTAGGTTATGTTGTCGGGGTAGAGAACTTAGAGAAAACTAGGCAAGATTGTTTAACCTTCACATCTTTTCTGTCTTAACAATAGCTAATCTAATTAGTATTTTCAGTGCAGCATCATAAGTAGCTGTAATTCAAACAGGGTTACTGAATGCTTTTGTTTTGTACTTCAGATATCAGGGCAAAGACAGCAAAGTGAAAGGAAATGTAAATTTGCTGTTTATACTTGATCAGTTCAAAATCATAGCAGCTAAATATAATAGAATAAAAAAGAGGAAAAAGAAATTCCATATTGTGGAGACTTTTAGATCCTTTTTTTATGTATTTTCTTTCACTTTTTCTGACAGTTAATGTGCTTTGTACGTATGTTTTGGCCGTTCAAGTGCACTTCCCATTGCTTATTTTAATAAAAGGAGTTTTCCTTTTCTTTGAATTAACATGTGTAAACCTGGAAGTTTAAAGACTGGGAAAAAAAAGCTTCTCAATAGTCTTGGGTTTAAGAAGTAATCCTGTAATCCTGTTTTTTTGTAATCCTGGATGACAAGATAAATATAAAGATAAATAGAAACCATTTTTTGAAACGCTACTAATCCAGCAGTTTTATCATATTTTATTATTTAAGTTTACAATTTCAATATTATTTGATATAAAATTTCACTATTTGTCAAAATTCTAACATTCCGTCTTGGTCTTGGTTTTGGAGGATGCAGCCATGCAAGAACCGGTCTTGACTCCCTGTCAATCACACACTATGTCATTGCATTGCTGTTTTCTCTGGCATAGTGCATCCTAGTATGTGCCCTCAAAAACAACCTTGCAGGTTTTCAGATTCCAGTGACCATATTCTTGGAGTACTTTTCAATGCAGGTTGCTTTTAATAAAATGGCTTATACTCTGAGAAAATAGAAACAAAATTACTTTAGAGAGATATGAGGTTTTACTCAAATAAGAGTAGTAATTTTTTTCACTCAAGTAAAAGTAGAAAGGCAGGCAAAAATTCATCAAGTAAGAATAAAAAATGACTTGGCTACTTAAGTACTAATTATTGGCTTGTAATATCTATTTTAATGATTAAAATTATGTAATCAAATTCTGGGATTTCCAGGAAATAAAATAGTTTAAAAAGATAAAACAAATTAACAGATTTGTTCTATAAAAACACTATTCTTTTTAAACATAAACTTATAAAATCAATCCTTACAGTAGGTCACGTATACATGTCAGGAAAAGATGAAGAACTTTTAGCTACTTTACATTATCTATCCTTTAATGTATTTTCATCTGATCTCCGAAAAGCCCATTCCCTGTGCTGCAATAGTACGGCACTAGTGGCTCGTTTTTTCAGACAATATGCTGACAGGAAAGGGGGTATGAGAGAGGAGGAGAGACATACCGGAAAGGACCACAAGCCGAGTTCGAACCCTGGTTGCCCGCGTCAAGGACTAAGGCCTCTGTACATGGGTCATACGCGCTAACCACTGCGCCCTGTGAGGCCAAATAAGCAATTTTAACATTTGAAATTACAAAATGGAGGAAAAATTGAATAAGTACCAAATACTTTGACTTAGGAGGCTGAAATATTTAAGCGTCTATCATTGGGGTGTAGTTGTGCGCTGTGAAAAATTGCAGGGGCACCTTGGGAAGTGTCAAAGGTTACAGGGGTCAACCATTAGAGTAAACATTGCCTTTTGGCCTGCTTTTATTTAACAACTTACACACAACTCACAGATGCTTAAGCTATTAGCATCAAATCTGAGCTTGTTACCTATCAGAGGGTCCTTTATGAGAAAATTTGGGTCCTGTTGTAGTTGGACCTCCAAGTTTGGCCTTTAAAAGGTCCCGCAGAGTTGGGTCTTGGTGTAACAGATAGGGGCTTTGTCACAAGTCCGTAGGCAATGTTTTGAACAATATTGCCTGTCTCTATGGAAATTGTGGAAACCGATGTGGACAATTGAAGCCCCACCTCTCTAAAAGAAGAGATCCAAGCGGGACAGAAGCATGGATATGTACTAGTCTAGCCTATGCCCAGATGACACTCAGATTTCAGAACCAAGCAACCTTTGGAAATATTTTTTCTTCATACAGACTGAGTCAAAAAAGACTTAGAGGGTTTGAAGAGTCACCTCAGGGCTTCTTATTCTTTGTATTCCAAATGGTAAATTAAGAAAAAACACTGCGATTTGGGTCATTGTTCTACTGGATTATTGTTCAGGGACCCCTGGGGATCATTTGGGTCTATGGGGTCAAAGGTTGTTGCATGGTAGGAAAAATGCAGTTTTTTGAAATTTCAATATGAAAAATGGTGGGAAAAAATGAATGACTTCTGAAGGGTGTGATGGAAAAAGCTAAATTTGAGCATGTGTATCAGAAGGTGGGAGAATAATTTTGGAGATTTTCAGACAGGTGCCAAGAAATAAATCTTCTACTGCATTATTTTTTTCTCTTTTAAAAATCACAATACAAATATCTGAATAAGAATAGTTAATATGGCACACTGTAATGTAACTATTTAAGAGGGATATCGGGTGTTATCAGTCCCTTGATATTATTGGCCAATATTGGCATTAAAATGTGCTATGTTAAATTTTTGTGTCCTTTTTTTGGACCAATGCTGTCATTAATGCATTACATGAGATTGTGTTTCATTAGCATTTGTCCAGCATGTAGAAAAGTCACTGTTATTCTGTTACTCTCCCATTCGTCCTTCAGTTAGTTCAGTTGGTAGGGCAGGCTGACTGATTACAACATAATCCTTAATTGGTCCTTTGGCAAGACCAATAAGTCCACCTGCTTACCTAATGATATGAAAGCAAATAAACATAGAACCCCATTGACTCATATGTTGCCTAGTCAAACAAGTAATAAACAAATGTGGAACCAGGGCACTATAGTAAGAAGTGGGCAGCTGGAACAAGAAGACAATCGACGCGTCAAAGAAAACCCAACATTAAAATAAAATGCGGTTACTATTTACTGTATTTTTGGCTAATAATTACAATAACACTGTCGTAGAAAAGCTCTTAATATCATGTTTCGATTAACAGTAAACGTTATTCTAGAATTGCAGTGCTTCAAGGTGGCTGCATGTTGGAGTAGCTTTGCAAGCTTGACTGATATTCTTTTTTAAGAGGACCTCCTTTTTTGTATCAGAGTGTCATTTTCCTGATGTTTTTGCCTCTATTCTTGAGTGTTGGAAACAGGAGGGAATTTACTAAGATTTTTTGTCCTTTTTTGGCAACCATAGCAAGTTGATTTTTTACACCCAGGAGCGGCTCATTAACTAAAGCTGAAATAATACATCAACTTCTTCCGCAAGGACCAGCTGAGTTGAAAAGGAGGTGACGGGGAGGAAGAGCTGGAGCAAGGAGAAGAGAGAGGAACAAATACATTTATTCATCTCTAGCATCCGTCATTATGGGCAATGTGAGATATTCAGGAAACAAGCTGGAAGGACTGCAAGCCTTAGCAAGGGCCCTGACAGAATGTTGGCAGTGCAGCATTATGTGTTTTACCGAAACATGGCTGCAGGATCATATCTCAGACTCTTGGATCTCTCTGCCATATTTTCTGACCAAATAAGCAGAGAGAGATTTAAACAAGACTGGAAAACGCAAAGGAGGTGGTTAGCAGTGCTTGTGAACAATAGATGGTGTAATCTAGGCCATGTTATTGTGAAGATTTGTCACTGCAGCCCAGATATTGAACTATTAACAGTTGCTTTTTGGCCATATTATCTGCCCAGAGAATTTACCAGTTTTCTGTTAATAACTGTTTACATTCAACCTTCTGCCGTTGCCATATTGTCAGTTCCGTTGTTGCTAAACTACACACACAACACCCAAATGCATTTGTGGCAATAACTGGTAATTTCAATCATGCCCCACTCTCTGCTGCACTGCTGTAGTACCATAAAACGATGAAGGAAATTTTTGGACACTGACGACGGACGTCCATGTTTCATTTCACTGGGTGCAGCCTAGTGCTGCTTTGGAATTTGCTTTGCAAACCCCCCAGCTCAGTTGACTTCACAGGACACCTCCCACAGGGGTGTGCTCTGCTGCATCCCCGTACTGTGTGAAGGCACAAGAAGCCAAGAAACAGACAATTCTGCCTCTTTGGTTAAGCTCTTCTGTGACGGAAGAGTCACGTTGAAAGGACCAACATGGGCCTCCACCTCACAGACCTGAAGCTAAGTCATGGTGGTTGACATTTCAGAACTGAACTGTGCAGAACAGACAGTTTGCAACATCTTTTTAAGCTCCAGGAACCTTTGACGGTTGGAGGGATGTAAAGAGTGTAGGACAAGAGAGCTTCCCTTGATGTGAAGCATGGTGGGACAAAAGACCCCCCCCCACACACACACATACACACACTGCTGCTATTCAGACCCCAACCTGATAAAAAAAACAAACAAAAAAAAACAAAAACTCACAGTACCAGTTATAACTTTCCACCCTGGTGCCCCACTCACACCACACAGACTGTCGAGTTGAGCCAAAGAAAAGAAAAAGCGAAGGCACATTCACACACAGTACTCTCATCCAATAATACCAGGACCAAGGACCCGATGGTACCGGCGTTGGTCCCGGGATTATCGAATGACCCAATAAGTGAACCTAAAATCCAGATGGGGGGGAGGGGAGCGGTGACACCGCCACACCAACCCATCTTGTTCCTGCTTCGGGCCCGGCCCGCCACCCTGTGCCAGGACCAGACCACCCCCAGCAAAAGCGCCCCCCGGGACCGGGGCCCATATGCCCCACACAGTCCGCCCAACCAGAGACCCCCCCACCCCCCAAACTAAATCACCCAGCCACTTCCTCCCCTCCATTTGCTACACACCCATCCCTCCATCCTCCATTGGGGAGAGCAAGAGTGACAGCCTGGCCACCAGCAGGCCACCCAGGCCCAAGACCACGGACCACGCGACCTGTAGTCCTGCATTAACAGGTGAACTGATGCGTGCGGTTGAGTTTAATGGTTGTACCCTGCAATGATAAATAATATATCAAGAATACCTTGATACAGTAGATCTAAGAAAATGTTTAATCAGGCCTACATTTTTTAAAAGTTTTCAGTCTATGCTTGTTGATAAGGTGTTCCTTTACTTAGTGAATGTTTGCAAGGATATGCGGAAGTTACGTCCCATCCTCTTGTTTGGGGAGAAGTGGCTCGGTTTCTTCTGGTCTATTAAAAATGTCATTTTACAGTAGGTGTTTGCAGGGCTTGTCGAACCTAACAATTAACAAAGTACATCATATTTGTAATGCGGGATCCAAAGGCCCTTCAAGCAAACTGGAAAAAGGTTTTAAGATGTACTTTACATATCATCATACATTAATGGATATGAAGGTAAGTCTTACTTTGAAGTTCTTTAACTGTGTGGCTAACATTAACTTTAGCTTATAATAGGCAATATTCTCTGACATTTTACTTATAAAATTGTGCTATTTAAATACATAAACATTATTATTCTTTCTAAGAGAAAATGTTCTTACGTCATTTCATATTTATCTTTAAATATATTGCTTTAATGTGTGTTTTTTGTCTTAGTCTCAAACAGAGACCAAGTAACGGGTGAGAGTACGGGTTGGGTTTTTTGTGTCTGAAGCATGATGGAGCATGAGAAGCCCCATGACTTTAAAGTAGGGCAGCAATGTTAATTTTTTAGAGTTTGAGTTAGCTGAATGTTCAGGTTCACATTTGTTATATATTTATAAATAACAAATATATATACTAGTAAATACGTGCTAGTAAAGAAATATACAAAAAATGATGAATAATATATATATAGGTTAAGAACAAAAGAATTGGATATTGATGAGAAGGCCTACGGCAATTTAATTTTCTTTTGAATCAGGTAGCAAAGTCCTAATACCCACTACAGATTGTTACTAGGTGTGAATTCTGGACCAGGAATTCAAGTCAGACAACAAAAAAGGTTTAATGGTTTATTTTGTGGAGAGTCTGGAACTGGAACGGCTGTGGGAATCAGTCTCAGGAAACGGTTTCTTTGAAAGGAGATTGTCAGCGTGAGTTTCCAGCACAATTTCCAAAAGAGAAAAAATGAGCAGTGGGAACCAAAGTTTCAGCACTGCTAAAAAATGCTTATGTCAATTCTAAAGTAAGGGTAGCTTATTTAATAGGGAAACTGAGTGGTAGGTGGTAGTGTGGGGCAGGTGAAGTTCAAGTCGGTGTCATTGCCTGAGGAGGTGAAGGTAAAAAAGCCTGGTTCCACTTCAGTGACTCTGTCGCAGTTCCATTTCTGGTACTGGGACATACGGGTGTAGATAGTAGGTCGACCCAGGTAATGACCATAAACATAACTCACAATCCCGCTTTGGACCAAGGTGGAGTCTTATTTGGTCACTAGAGCAGCCCCGTTGTCATCCTGATAAAGAATTTTGAAAAGAATATAACCACTAACTGAGTCTGTTTATCGGTCTGAATAGTATTCCTATGCAAACTGCACAGGGAAGGGAGAGGAAGCGGCCAGCAGTGAATCCCACACAGTGAGAGCGATCTGGAGAGAGTGGAGCAGTGATCTCTGAATTTAAACAGATCTGAACTTTCTATGAAATCACAACGTGGCAACCAGTCAGGGACTGGTTGCAAGGGAAGCACTTTTCAACCTTAACTAGAACACAGAGAAAAAAATGTTAACAAAGGTAGAAATAAGGACTTCTCTTAAGGGGCTTTTAGGTAGCTTTAAAGAAATGTTTTAATTTACCCCTAAAAGGATAGCTCGTTGTCGTCGGCTACCTCCAGCACAGACCCTAGAGACTATCGCTGCCCACTCCCCAAAATTGATGCTTTATGTGCGTGGCTAGATTTACAAGGAATCTGACCATCATCCAGACTTAACTGTGGATGAACCAAAGTGGACTTTTTTTCAGTGCTTCCGAGGTTTTTCTAAAATACTATGGCCTCCTCAAGCCAATTCAGTTGAAATTTAGCAGCAATTTACCAACAGTAAGACCTTGACAGGAAATTCCACGATGTTGCCAAGGGTGAAGACAGGTTTAAACTAAAGGATCTGGGGGTTGATGAATTACAAAACATTAAACAATCACCCACTAAATAAGGTAAACATTCTGTTATATTCGATAACAATACACGAATGACAGGTTATGTTATTCAGATAGGAACATTTCAATGTGATTAATTTTGGACAAATATAAAAAACTAATATAATAAATAATAAAAGAAAATAAAAAGGAATGTAGTTACATCATTTGCATTCTTTGATTCATTCTCACTTCCAGCACATATAGTATTTTCTGTTACTGCAAGTTTATATTGCAATTTCTCATAGAAGCAGCTCCATTTGTTGTTCCCAAACACTGATACATCAACCTCCTCATCACACTGATACATCAAACACTCGTCTGTAATCGGGGAGCCTTGACAAAAGGTCCTACCCTTAGTGGTAAAAGCGACATGCCAAGGCCAACTTCCTGGAGAGGCCTCTTGCCATCCAAAGATCCTGCTGTTGATTGGAAACCTGGCACAGACTGACCACAAAATCATTGGAGATTACGAGGCCAGCTTTTTTAAATTATTATTATTTAAATAATGTATCTGTCAGTTTGAAACAATTTATTATTCTGCTGCTAGGAACACACACATTGATTTAGGCCTAATCACACATTCACACATACATGTCTTTACTGTCAGAGAAAGAAAATGTAGTTATGTAATTATTAGACCAGCATTTTTCATCCCTCGCACCCTCTTGTGACAGCTGGTCCACACCTGGGGGTGAGCACTTTGGGAATCATTGTACTAGTACATTATACTTGTAGAACTAAGGTAACCCAAAGATAAAACTCACAATATCTTGAAATTGTCATGTTTGGGTTCTATAGAGTTAGCCCACAAGCAGAACACCACAGGAGACGAGGTCAGTTAAATGATTTAATGAAAACAAACATAAACTTTTAAACAGTGCTTCGGTTAAAATCTTTGTCTTCTTGTGAAAGAAAAACAACAGTTTCTCACTGCACTAAGTGGAACAGTAGAAAGGGGAAATGCGTTCACTAAGCTCAGAACTCGGTGTGGAGAGGTTAAAGTGGAAACAGTCCTACTTGGAGAATCAAAGTAATAGATACGTGGGGGTTTCTTGTCATGGAGATTGACTTGACTGATCAAAGATCCTTCAGGGTAGGAGCCTGGTTCCACTTGACAGATCTTTCCAGCTGAGAGAGGAGCAGGCTCTGACGACAGGCGGAACAGGCAAACTGAACTCGAAGGGTCCCAGAGGAGCAGATTGACTGACTGAAGCTTAAGATCAACTGAAGAGGGGCGATTGGTTTTGGCCAACCAGAGGGTAATCCACGGTGTCTCAGGAAACAGGAGGAACACTTAGATAGAATGTCTACCTAAAACTCCAGTATTTCTCCTGAAGAGACAACACTTGGAGAGGAGGAAAACAAGGAATTACTCAGGATTCACGAACTCTAGGGAAACTCTGGGCTTACTCTGGAGGGCACTGAACACAATTGAAGGCAACACTCAGGCATTTAAGCATCGTCGCCCTTTTAAGTTCTCTCTTATGAGAAAAAGAGTCACAGCTGGGAATTCCAAAACCACTCCAGCCCAGCCTCTGGCTAAACACAAAACAAAAGCACAAAAACCCGGGACCCTGACAGACATATATCGTGTAAGCTAAGAAGACAGAATTTACTTGTCAAATTTATTAGAAATTGCATTGAAAACTTATGTGGGTTTTTTGGTTGACAACCCGGAACAAAGAACAAAGATGTGCTTATTGACTTTGTAAAAAATTCTCCCCAATTATTTTTTTAAATTTGAAGTTTGCAGCCAAGTTAGATTTTGAACATAAAGACCCAGACTGATAACAAGAATGATACTGATAACCTAAAAAAGAGCATTCATACATTTATTTTGAATAATGATCTACTCAGTCATATCTAAAAGCTTTTAACTTTTTAGTTTATGTTTAGGTCTTATTTTGAAAACCTGGTGCAGTTGTCCTTTAATGCAAGGACTGTACATAAAAAAGGGGAAACCTATTACCATTGCTTAAATAGTGGTATATTACCAGAATAAGAATTACAAAGTTACTAGAAAATATTGAGACTTAAAATTTCTAAAATAATCTCTTTTTTTTTGTACTAGTTAAATTCAACATACTAGTTAAATTCAGCCAATAATTTTTAGCCCTAAGCTGTAATATTCTGCTGCTACT
>JAUZNJ010029311.1:0-15504 GCA_034780135.1 Jordanella pulchra | reverse complement strand
TCACTGAAACAATGTTAGCTGGTCCTTTTAAGGCAGGGCTGCAATGAAGTTGAAATGTGTTTTGGGGGATAAAGTTCCATTTATTTAGGCAAATATTGACTTTGCAATTAATTTCTGTTACGCTGATCACTCTTTATAACATTCTGGAGTTTATTCAAATTGCTGTTATATAAACTGAAGCAGTAGACTTTGTAAATATTAACATTCAAATCATATGATATGAAAAATCATATGGTAAATATGAAGACCAGTGAATGCAATCAGTACTTAACCTTGACATAAGATGATTAGATATGATGGACTTGAAATAAGAGACCACAGTTGTTTTTTTTTCATTTTTTAAAGGTAAATTGCCTTATTCCATCAGCAAAGTGTCTTACCTGCCCAATTCAAGAAAAATGCACTTATTTTTAAAAAATAGACTTACTTTGATTTAAATATTTTGAGCAAAAAGACCTAAACTGCAGCTATTTCATTTTTTTTCTATTTGTTTTATTGTCTGTTTTATTTTTGTCTATAAAATCTAAAACGTTGTTTCTGTCATAAATCGTGTCTCTATCTCAGTATGTTACCATGTTTAATGGAGAGGATCAATCGGTTGTTGGTCTACTAAAAGAAAAGTCCCCTGCTTTAAACCAGCCTGATAGAAAGTTCAGTTCAGTTTATATGAGAAAGTCTGGGCTGAGTTTTTTTGGGCATTCTTTGATCTCATTAAGCACGCTATTTCTTTGTCTTTAAAATTTTAACAAAATCTACAGATAATTTTTTTTTCATCACATCTTCTTGGCCAAACTGAAACAGTGAAAGAATACCTGCTGTGATTTTATCAAAATATTTAAAGTCAGCCTATGTTCACTTTGTGCATGTTTTGGTCCAATGCTAAAATCCAACCAGTTTTTGTGTGTGGAGGAAACTCTGAAGTTTTGAAAGTGCTGTCTCTTTCACTTAAATGAGGCAGATTTATTTATCTCTTAAATTAAAGCCCAAATGCAAACCAATGTCTACTGTCTCTACCTGCTCATCCAGGAGGAGTGAATCCTTCAGCTGGTTCCCTTAAATAGAAAACATTGAACTAATCTGACTGGATGATCTAATTGAATTTTCTTTGTAAAGCTCCTAGAGCTGACGCGCTGTGAATTGGTGCTATATCAATAAACTGAATTAAAATAAAACTGAAGTGCACATTTCACATTAAAGGTGAAAAACGTTTAAAAAATAAACAATCTTTGTCTTATTTTGTCATAATAACCTGGAAATGTTTTATTTCTACTGCAGAGAGAATCACAGTAAGGACATCAGTCCCTTCAGGTGAGGCGGTAGAATAGTCCAATTTGTCTAATCATCCAAAGTGAGATCAAACAGATGTCTTAAGACTTTTCACCTGTTAAAGGTGTTTTTGTCTCTGAGCTTAATCATCTCTGGTATTTTATCTTACTAGGAGAAAGGGTGGAATCCTTCAAAACCCAATTAAACACACGTCATATGAATACGTGCACACTGCATACCATAGATTTAATCTTTGCCTTTTAATTGACCAAAATAAAAGAGCAAAACCAAAAGAGATTCCTGTGTGTCAAAACGGCAGTCACTAAAATACAGGATACCATACAAAACCTACAAAATTTAACAACTACAAACAGTTTGTTCAACATTTAACAATTGTACAGTATAAATTCATACAATACTGTTGTTGTTTTCATTTGGCACAATTCGCTAATTTGTATTCAACAAGAAATATTATACCTGACGCGTTTATCTCTCTTTTTTTTTACCCTTTTATAAGAAAAGTTTATCCGTGTACAGTTATAAAAAACAGTAAAAGCGAAATGTGGTGACAGCATCGTCGCGCTGCAGTTCGGATTCTCTGTTGGTCTTTTCTTCTTCTGCACTTTCTGAACATTCAAAGCTTCTCGTTGCTTGGATACATTCACTTGGGAGAGTGGGGGGGGGCTTCAGGCGGATCCGGGTCGGAGTTCTGCACGTGTCGCTCCTCCTCTCTGCGTTGGAGCTGAATTAAAAAGCGAGCCTGTGAAGCCGAGTGAATCCTCCTGTTGGCGTCGACACACACTGATCTTTGACCAACTATGGACTTATAGTAAAAACACACATGCGTCTAAGTCACATGCAAACGTGTTGTTATCACACATGCCTGTGTACCCAATGACTACATGCAGCATTTCATTAAACACGTTAAAAAAGGGGGGGGGTTCTGTGCTCCCAACTTCGTGAAATAAAAGATTCTGATCTGCATGCATGATATCTGCAACATTTAAATAAACATTTCTGTTATTATTATTATTATTTTCATTATTATTACTTCAGCACAACTTTGTTCTGGACTACATGGAACGGCTCAACACGTTTAAAATATCTACACTGTACTCAACCGCCTGGAAAATCTACGAATGTTTTCCTGCCCCTGCACTCCTACTTCCTGTATGCCAAAATAAACAACAAAAAACCCAAAAAGGAAACAAAGGAGGGAGGGATGCTCGTCATAAAATCTAAAGTACTGATCAGGGAGCGTAAGCGTGGAGATGTGGCGGTTCCAGCGCGGTGCAGGAAACAAACTCTATCAGGTTTACGGAGATGCGTCTTGCTGTTGAAAAGCAGGAGGTGGTCTGAGGTCCGATCTGCAGACTGGATGAGCTCAGCTGCAGCGCGTGCTGGATCTCTGCCTACTGTCGTGGGCCTAACTGGAAGAGCGAGGAGAACAGAGAGCCAAGCGAAGACACCGATACAGAGACTCCAGTTTACACTGAGTATATACACAACCTACGGCGGACCCTCCGCACCATAACAGGCCTACAGGAGAGCTGAGCAGTTTAATTACAGTCAGCGGGGGGGGGGGGATAATGGGAGTATTAATGAAGGTTTTAGGCTCCATCTTCAAAAAGTCCTCAGCACGGGTTGAAGGCCTGGCTTCTTCTTCATCTTTATCTTGTCCTTCTTCATCATCAGTCGGCTCCACGGTGGAGAATTACAGGCAAGTAGAGTCACCCAAAGAAGAACTGCGAAGAAAGCGTAGATCTGTGTTTAAATCACGTCATCATCATCCTAAGCCCATGAATTTCACATATGACTTTCATTTTCCACATGTGATCAAGCATTTTGTTCACATATTCCACGTTTCTTTCAACCTCTGACCACATGTGGAACCTGTGATCCCAAATTTCTCAGGCTAACATCATTTAACTGCCCTCTGCGTTTTACCCTGTTTACATTAATCAGGTTTTTTTGTGTGTATATTTTATTGTTCAGTTTGTGACAGAAAAGTCAGAAAGTTTGACTAAAATTGACTGAAATAATATAATAATTTAGCTAAAATGATGCTTGGCTGCAGACTGCAGTGTGAAGCAAAGTCTGATTAATGATCAGTCAGTGAAATCCTTACTGACTGGTTGCAGCTCTGATTTAACAATAAGTTTGAGTTTTATTGTCTCTGACTTAGAGCTGCTAAATGAGAGGATCTGCCAGTAGAATGAGTATAACTAGATATTATGCATTGAAATGAGATGATGGAGTATCATTTTATTACAAGCCCAAACATTCACACCCTCCTTTAACCGGTTGCTTGGTTGAAGGCGACTGTCGCCTCAACAGGAAATGATGTCGCCTCCGGTGTGTGGCGCCCTATAAAAGGCCAGATTCTGAATATCACCCAATAGTTTGATCCTTTCAGTAACTCAGTTTTCTAAGTCTCTCAAGCCTTTATTTCTGTTAATTATGTTGACTTTCTGCTGATAGCAAATGAAAACATGTAATAAAAGATGATAACATTTCATCAAACTTAAAAAAAATATAACTTAGGCTCAAACAATATAATGCTTCCTTAACAATTATTTTGACCTGACAAACAAGCATAATCAGAACACATGAAAAGGAAAACAGCTGAGCTGTTGACAGCTCTGCAGCTCCTCCAGAGTTACCATGGATACCTAGACTGAGTCATTTCAGGTGGACAGTTTTGTCCTGGTAGGTTTGCAGCAGCACCATCTTCCTCCCTGCTTTGGCTCAGTGTTACTGTCACACAGAGCGCTGCTGTCTATGGAAAAATGAAAACATCTCTGAGGATTTATACTGAACCCATTTACCGACTAAAGGTAATGATTTATTTTAGTAATAACAGTAAACAGGCGAAGGATAAAGCAGCAATACTCCTTCCAGATCAAATGTTAAATAATAAAAATCTTGTTTTATTTTCTTGAAGTTTGAGCCTTTAATCAAATGTGACCAAATGCTGAAATATTTAAAGGAATGTAAACATTTTGAAAACATTGAAGGAAATCCTTTTAACTGTATGTTTGTCATCCCCAGGATCCAGTCGATGAGCAGGCATCACGGGAGGGTTCAGGGAAACCTGCTCCTCTTTTATTCTGTGTGGCTGAGAATCCACTGAATCATACTGAGGTCAGAGCACTTTTCCTCTTCCTGTTAGAGAAAACTCACTTTATTCTGACTGAATGGAAGGCTGAGCCAAAAAACGCAGTAAAGTAGCTTACTGAAGCTGCTATTTAAAAAGAGCTGCATAAAAAGCAAACCCATTCATCTAGGAGAAAAGAACCAAAATCCTCCGCAGGGACACTTTAACAACATGTCAGAGAGGATGTGAAGAGATGAAGAAAACCTAACCGAACCAAAATAAAAGAAGAAAAAACAAGAGACTGAAAACTGTAAAAAACTTTTTAAAATCCCTGAGATGACAGAAGCATCAATGATAGGAGGAAACACTCAGAGCTCATCTCTCCTGTCCTCACTGAGCAAAATCTCATCCATCTTTTTAATGCAACAATAATAATTTCGAAAAAATTAAAAACCACTTATTTTTAGAAGCTCAAAACTAAAGGCTTTTAATCCAATAGAAAAACGTTGGAAATAAGGTTCTAGACTGAATCTAAGGACTTCAAATAACTCCTTCTGCACATTTGCCGGATCGTCTCCTGCAGCCTGCTGTGGATGAAATGCTGCACCTCTTGGTTACATCAGCGCTGCGGCTCTGAACTCATAACCTGCCCCCACTCTTCATCATCACCTCTACTCACAACAAAACCTGACGTTAAAAAGGCTTACAGATGGTGGCACCGCCTCGGGTTTAGAACTGGCCGGCGCTGCTGGGGTCGCACTGCAGCAGGCGGACGATGGACGGGTCACTCTTGGCTCCTTTGATGAACTCCTCCAGAGACAGCTTACCTGTGGGCACAGACAAGCAGAAAACACTTCATTCAGTGTGTGGACTCTTAAAAATAAACATGTTACAGTAACAGGAAGGAATAAGACTTATGAGGTCTGGGTTTGGCTTTAATTAAAGGTTAAAACCAGCTGTAGTGTCTATTGTCTTCTGCTGACCTGAGATCAGCTGCTGGTATCAGAGGGAAGCTCTGTAAAGTACTGCAGCTCAATCTAGTGGATCCCATGTTTTAGCTAATGTGATTCTTCCTCCATGACTCACCTAAGGACTGCGAGCTTTACTGCACAGAGGACAAATGTGGGAAAGGAAGCTTGTTTCTGGGATGGAACCACAGTTTAAAGCACCAACACAACAAGCTGTGAAAAAAAAAAAAAGTTTTTTTTTCTCTATAAAATAAAAACATGTAACCAAGTTGAGGTTTATTTTTGATCATTTTTAATTTTTATTAGGAATTATATCTTTGCTTTACAACCTCTCTTTCTTATTGCTCCATTATTACCACCAGGTGGCGGTGTTTAGGTGTTTTTATTCTGCCTCAAACTCCGGCTTCTTTCCTAACATCCTCCTTCCTTAAAACAAACCTTAGTCCCTTTCTTTCCTGCCATCACTTTTCTCTCCCCTTGTTTTCTGTCGGTACTGGTTCTGGTTCCGTTCTTTCACACTAGATTGTCACTTGCTTCACTCGTCACGTTTAAAGCCTCGTGATTAAAGCACGTTAAGAAGGTTTGCAGTGTGTGTCCCTCATGTGTCCCGGTTCCTTCGTCACAAGTTCTAAACACTGTCAGAACAATGTAAACGGCAAGTAATCTAATCTCGGAGTGAAGTATTTTCCACTTCCTGCTTGATTTCAGCTGCTGACTCTTCTAGATCCTTTTATTTCATCTTTTAAACAGAGGCTTCAGCTGATCCGGACTCTTTCAGGAGTAAAACATTCAAATGGCTCAATATATAAATATGCCAAAGCATCTAGAAAAAAAAAACTAATTTGTTTTAATCATAAAGCAGCTTTTTCTATTTCCTTTGAAACAGATATTTATCCCCTGAATCAATAAATATTCAAATTATAGATGTGATTATTTCTATTTCTTTCATTCTTGGCTTATTTTTGGCCCATTTTTATTTCCTTAAACATTTCCTTTGATTCCATGTCAGATTCCTGTGATTCATTTTTGTCATTCCTGAGTTAATTACAGAGTCATTATATAATCAACGAGGCTCATGGAGTGTCACAGAGGGAAAACGAAAGCGAGACAGCTGTCTTTGCTAAATTTCAACCTTTGAATTATTGTGTTTTTTTTATCCTCATCTTTATGTTGTTTGATAGATTCTTGGGCTATCGCTGCTTTTTAACTTGGCTACATTTTAGGAAGCAAGCAATCAACATTTACAGTCAAGACATACACTAATTTGCTTCTGCATGTCTTTGTTATAGAAAATCTGGTTGTTTTCTTAAGGTTAGCTCTGTGTTCAGTGTTGGTAACACTATTGTCGTTAAACAAAGAGTTCAAGTCTTTAAAAGGTCCAAACAATTCAACAGGTCAGTTGAATGACCAGTTACTGTTTGGTTTATTTTTTAAAAGTTAGGTTTTCTGCTAAGACAGTCTTTCTTTGAGACTATTTCATATTATAAAAAGGCTCCTTAAAGCATAGAGATAAACCAATGAGGTGGAGAGACGAGCAGGAGAGCAGAAGCAGTTTGTTGTGGTTCTCTAAAATAAACAGTTTTTATCCTGGTTTTCAGTATTAAGGTTGCTATAAGCTAAGGCTGCTGGAGGACATAGGGACCACTTCTTATCATTCTGCTTCATTCTATCTCTCTCTCTCTATCCAATTCTGCAGTGTTTGTTAGTTCAGCTCCTAACGATAGAGATGGACTTGTTCTTCAGTGCTTAGTCCGGTTTCTCTCCAAGACATAGCTATAAGCTCAGCTTTTATTGTGACTAACTGAATGCATCTCTTTTATCCTTTTTGACATGAAAAGTGTCTCAGAGTTCGTCGGCTTCACTGCTTACCAGGACGGAGCCACATGTGGAGCTAGTTTACATAGAAAGTGTTTATAGATCAGTGCAGTTCCTTTGGCATTTCTTTCTCTCTTTCTATTGGGTTTATTAGATTCTTTTTGGATGCAATCAGATGGTTTTCATAGATAAAAAAAATGGACCAATCTGATGGTATGATCTAATTGAGTTGTTTTGGCAAAGAAACCTGAAATGACGTGTTGTAAAATGGTGCAATATTCAAAGTGAACTGAATTCTCATTGTTCTGCTGCTTGAACAGTTTGAAGCTGCTCTTCCTGAGGTGACAGGATGACCTTGATGGATGTGGTGTAATTTTAATCACTGCTCTATTTTCCTTTTTAGATAATACTATGGACCTGGTTTGACATTGAAAAATTGAAACTGACCGAACCACAGAACAGCTTCCCTCTGTTTCACCTGCAGCTGTGCACTGCTGACCAGCTGGATGTCTGTCATGATGTAGGAACTAAGGAAGCAGACTCATTACTTTCAGTAAGAAGATATTCTTTTTAATCTGAAGGCAACGAGCAGCGAGTCAGATGGCAAACAGGCAACCTCAGCCGGTAAAAAAATCTAAAATAACTAATTCCGAATGTTTTTATTTTATATTTTTGCTCAAGTATTAAATTCATTATAATAAATGAATGTTTATGTTATTAATAATGTAGCTACCGATATTTTAAAGCATCATATCCACAATAGAAATGATGGCTTCAACTAATAATTACTTTGCTAATTGATAAATCAGTTGATCCTTTTGAGAAATCGATTCATAACCGGATCTCAAACCAGAAGCCTGAAGAAAAACAAACACACTGACCGTCCCTGTTGGTGTCCATCTGCCTGAAGATCTTCTCTGTCCTCTTCTCAGGCGTTGACTCGTCTTCAGGCATCTTCATCACAGAGGACACCATCTTATATATCGCCTGATGGAAAAAAGACACGTGTTGAGCTGAGATCAACCAGAGGAAGTTGTGTTGTTAAAGGCAGCAAGGAGGAATCATGTAAACCCGTCCTGCTGTTCATACCTGATCTAACCTGTTTAGGAGCACTTTGTACTTTTAGAAATGCTTCATCCTAATATTCTTTTAACAGGAGCTTAAATCATTTCCTCTAACTGTACGCAGTATGTTGGACTGACATACAGAAAGAATAAAGATCCCATAAGACATAAAAATAGTCATGTTCCCTTGTAAAATGTTGGCTTTAAGTGTTTTAATGAATGGCAGAAAAATGACAAAACACCCTGAAACATGTTTCTGTTAAAGTTAGAGTGGATAATTAGTTAGTGGAAAATAAACTTCTATTTAAACCAGTAAGGTCTGATAAATAATAGAAAATGAAGTACAAGTTTCAAAATATCCTTGGACCAATACTGAAATAATGCGCTGAAACACAGGAGAAGACATTTTATTTTCGAGCTATTTTGAAACTAATTAATATCTAGAACATTGTATAATAAAGCTTTAGATTTTAAACAGTTGTTGCTGATGTGTCAACACAGAAAAACACACAGAGGTTATAAATTGGTCCCATCTAGTCCTATGAATTAAGAACAGTTTAAGTCAGACCCATTGAGGGTTTTTAGTTACACTCCAAAAAACCTGAGGATTTTCTCAAACCTCCAGAATATTAAGGATAGTTAAACGTTTAGATAGGGATAAAATAATTTAATGAATGATATAAAAACAAATCATTTTTGCTGCATAAATACAGCATCAACCTTGTTGAGCCTTTAATTCTGTTATGTTTGTTTTACATCAAAATCATGGCTAAAGTGGTGTTCTGATCGATGCCCCCCCTCCCGCCACTGAGTAGCAGTGATTACCCCCCCCCCTCCACTTACTAAACCCTCATCAGCGCAGCAGAGGTAACCACAGCAGTCAGAACCAGTATGAAAGAGAGAAACCAACCTCTGCATTGACTGCTCTGAATAATGAGTTTGATAAAAACAATTCAAAATAAGAATTCATTTATATTACTAAATATCTCCATAGTACTTGACATAGATAGCAAGCAATAGTTTAAAATAAAATATCGAAAATAACTGAAGTTAAATGTAAAATAGGAAATACGGTAAAAGATGAGAAAGTTGTCTTTGTCTGCTGATTGACCAAAACATTTTGATGAGCAAAACATGAGAAGCTTCTGCTAACAGGAACCTATTTTCAGCTTCAGCCAATCAGAAACCAGCTAACTGGAGCTTAACACCTGTTCCTGCGTCCCACGGCTCTTAGGAATGATCCATAAACGCTTCATCCTTCACCATACCCAGCCTGTCGTCTCTCATCAGTCAGAGTGAAGGGTGGACTGCTTCTGTGTCCCACCAGTTCATACACACCTTATTCCAGTATGAATTATCCAGTTTGTTTCGCTTCGCTGCTCTGTGATTAGAGGTTGATGGCGGAGGTAGACGTGGATGCAGACAAACATATGCACACACACAGTCCCTGACAGACTATTTACTCGTGTTGTCTCCCCTGCTCTGTGTTGCATGGCAGGCTGTTTGGCAGTAAATAGTGAAATCCCAGCCCACTCTCTCTGTCTCTAATAAGGAGGTGGGTTTGAGGGGAATGGGGGGTGACATGCGAACAGAGGAGGGCTGATTGTTATTATAGAGCAGCCGGAGCTTCATGGAGGGGTTGATTATGCTGCCGATTACACAGGAGGAGGATGGCTGAACAGGCAGGTCAAAGAGCTGAGGGACAATCATCAGTGACACTTAATATCAGGCCTTAATTCCAGCACATTATCTGAAATCCTTCAAACTGACGAGTGTTCGGTTTCCTGGAGGAGCCCACTGAACGAAATCGCATTTCTGAATCCCTCATTTGTTAGAGGAAGTGAAATGATCTTATCAACAGAAACACCTCACATTTAATTTTAGCTTAATTCATTCTGAGTTATTAACAAAACATCAGGTTCCTTCTATAGTCTGTTTAGTTATTGAAACTTCTCAGACATTTTCCTGATCAAACATCACAGTTTCCACACTTTTATGGTTGAGTTTTATTTGTTGGTTTTACTTTTTTTTTCAGAACCTGAAATGTGAAAGTGTAACACTGAACAAATTAGAAACCTATTGTTAAAAGGCATCTTTTCCTTAAATCCATTGTTTTAGTTTGTAAGCAAACTGCTGCTGTTCCAGAAACCATATTAAGGTTTCTATTAACTATTAACTTTCTGTCTGTCAGCCTGATTTAGCCCACAGAGGCTACATTTGAGGGGGAATAAACTTAAAGCAATGAAAACTATAACAAGGTGACATTAAGGAAACATAGAGCGAATAATATCTCACACTGAAGGTGATAATTAGCGTACTTGTCTTTACTCCACACTGCTAATCAGTTATTTTTCAAACAATCGCTTTTTTGGGTAAATCATGGATGAAAAGACTGGAAATCAATAAATTCTCCAAACCTATCCAACATCAAATTATTCTGTTCAGGAGGTTTTCATGGAGCCCGACCTACAGAGAAGCAACGTTGACATCCTTTTATTTATGCTTTTACTTTGAAGTCTAGTCAAATTCAATTGAGTTTTTTTATACAGGTCTAAGTCACATTAGGTATCAGCTCAAGAAAAATGAAGAAACAAACAAACACCAATGTTGCAGAAAACTACAATTTTACTAAAGCTGTGTGTCTGCACATCTTCTGACACAGATAAAAGTGTCTGGTGTTCTAATTTATTATGTAATAAACATTTATAACTGGCTATAAAAACAAAAATCCCCCAATGAGGCTGGCAGTACCTCCACCTTCCTGAAGAGGGCATGTGTGAGCCCCTGGACTGCTGTTCTCTTCCTCCATGCAAAGATTGGAGTTTGCTAAAATACAGAAAGTCAGGGATGCAGTGGTGCTATGGGACACCCCACACAGTGAGGGATCCACTCAGTCCACAGGCTGTGGGGAGAAATCAGAGACCCCCTGCAGGAAGAGCACAGTGCAGAATTGACACCTTCTTTCTGCACCACAGCAAAGCAAGCAACTGCTCCACTGTGGATGGAGCCCATCGAGACCTCAGGGCCACAACGTGAAACCTCCTTTCAAAGCACCCTGCAGCACAGACACGATGAGTATGAAGGGAAATGAATTTCCACAAATTCATCACCTGGTTGGCATTTAGAAATAACCTTTTTAAAAACACAGCATGGCTGAGAGACAGACGGGGAATCCTCACGGTTTCAATCTGCGTCTGTTTCCCAACATCCACACAGGCTCACATCCCAGTAATCATTCAGCTCTTTTCTTTGAACAGAAATACAATTAAAGTGTTTATATAGCTTTCCTTTCTGACAACCACCACAGTCAGACCGAGAGCAGGCTTTTCACACCAAACCCACAGAGGCAGCTGTCATGCAGTATTTTTGTAAAGTTAACCCTCCTCCTCATGACAACACAGAGCTCTGAACCGGAGCTTTCCCATGATCCAACCCATCGCATTTTGTATTATTGACCAACACAGAATAATGCATAGTTGTGAAGCAGAACTGAAATGTTAGTTTTTTGCTTTATTGGTTATAAAAAAATCTGAAAAGTGTGGCATGCTGCTTCTGCTTTTCAAACCAGGTTTTACACCTTGACCTCTGTTTTAGGCTAAATGCTAACAGTGTTTGGAGTAACAGCTTCAGTAATGAAGCCATAAAGACAATGAAGGTTCTTGATTCTTAAACAGACAGAAGAGCTAAACAGCAAAGACTCAAACCTGAAAACCAAAGATGCTTCATTAGAAAGATCTCCTCTTCTTCTTCACTAGTTTCTTCTGTCTCATCAAATGACCAGTAACAATTATCCATCTGCTCTGCTGTCAGCAGCCGTTCAGATGTGTGGCCGATCTCGACATGCTGATGAGTGGATCAGGCAGTTCTAAACTGCGCTCAGAAGAGCCGTGCTGGCTCTGATCTGTCCCATTCAATTCCTCCCACAGCAAGGCTTATTATGAGCATCAGCAGCGTTTACACACACTCTGCAGGAGAGAGCATCAACTAGTCGCAGAGAGCTGCAACTCAGCCAAAGGGAGGCGAGTGTCTAACAAAACAAAGATGCAACAGTGGAAGGATGAAGTGTTTCTTTGGGTGAAGCATCTGGGAATGGCTGCAGTCTGTAGCTGAGAAACAGAAAGTAAAATCTAAAAGTTGTTGAGGAGATGATTTTGGGGCTTTTCAATCAATAATCCTGGTAAACAGATCAAATCAAACAAGGTGATTTCTAATGCTACGTGTACTTCAGAGGCTTTTAGTTGCAGGGACCTTTTCCTGGGAAAAGGTCAAATAATTTCCCTGTAATGTTGCAGGGAGCAGGAAGCCATCATCACAGCTCATAAAGCTAATTGTTTTAGCAATCAGTTAATCTATAGATTTGCTTTTCGATGTTTTTTTTTTGGTATAAATCTGCTGTAAGTAGTTTATTCTATTATTTTGTCAGCATATAGATTCATGTACTTCAGTTTAGGTGACGATTTGATTCAATAACAGAATTAATTGATGATTAAACCGTTTCAGTGTTAGTTTTGTGGCTGTAAGCAGCAGTGGTGAATAACTGGCAGGTTTTAAGCTGTCTTACAGTAGAGCAATACTGAGTCATATAGTTTGTTTGTGTGAAGCAACACTGGGGAGGAGTGATGGATGCTGGACCTGCTCTAACCGAGCCTAAACCTCAGACCATAGCAGAGACCAACTCAGAGCTAAAACAGGTTGGAGGTTTTTCAGACTGGTCTAAAGTGGAAACAATTTCAGAAAACAGAAAATGATCAGAGCTCTGAATTCCCCGTTTAGTTCTAAAACCACTTAAGACTCCACCACAAAACCTTTACAATATTAAGAAAACTGTGTTTAATCAGGATATTTATAAAACTAGTGATCATTTAGGACGAGGAACTATCCTGTTATTTATGGTTATTGGTTGAATATAAGAGTCTGATGATGATAAACCACTAACAAATATCAATAGATTCAGAAACATGCTTGGATGCAGGTATTGTTTTCTGTATAGCGACACGTCTTCCTGTACTAACGAGGCCTATAATGATGATCACCATGATTCATCTCAGACCAGTACTTCTCTGTGTAGCAGCAGAAACTGAAAGAAAAAAACAGGAGAAGTTGAATTACGTTTATTCTCCCCTGCATTTTTATAGCAAAATCAACATGAATATCGTGTAAGGAGGCGAACGTCTCCCAGTTTGGTAAATAAAATACAATAATTTCCCAAATAAATCAGTGGTAACAAAATAACTGGAATCACGCTTGGTGTGAATGTGTCGTTCCGAGACAAATTCAAGTTGATTAATGGAAACCAAAAACAAAGGTTCTGTTAGAAAACTGTTTGGATGGTCTTTAACTATTTTCACTTATGAGTCAAAAATGCAGCTTTGACTATAAAGATCATATAATCTTACAGTCATATAAAGTATGAATAAATGTGTGTTTTCAGTTTGTAAAACGACAGAAATATGTCTTAATAATCAATTCAAATGATTAAAACCACATCTAGTCATATAGTATAAAATTAGGTCTTAAAAGCAATGAAAAAAGCATCAGTTTTCTCTGCCGTGAGACGCTGGTGGCGTGCTATATGCTACGTGCTACTGCACCAGTTTTAAAGAAAAAGAAAAAATGCTAAATATTATATTTACATTTGCTTTTTAATTCAGGTGGGATCAGTGGAAGCCTTGCATGTGTGTGGCTGATGATCAGTGGGGACACAGAGGAGAGTGGCTCTGCTCTCTACAGCAGACAGGCTGCAGAGGAAGGGGGGGCTGGCTCACTAACCGTTCACTGAAGACGCTAAAGTCAGAACAATCGAGTGAGACCAACGTCTCCAGGAAGACAGGAAAAAGTTGCTAGATTAGTCACTAGCTGCGTTTTTAGAGGATCTGAAAAGGCGCTACATGTCGGCGCTGAGTTTGCTTTAATATGAAAAAAGCCGAGAGCTGCATTTCAAACTGATCTTTTAAAAGAAAATTATTTAAATCTCTTGAATTGTAGAAGGAAATGAAAACTCAGCTTGGATGATCTATTAGTAATTGCAGGCGTGACTTTAAAATAAAGAAAAACATTTCTGTTAATGCATCATAATTTTCCAATTAATCCCCGTCACTATTTAAGGGAATCTTTTGAAAATCAAGTATAAAATTTTATTTTTAGATGAATTTACAAATGGAGAAATGTTGGGGAATAAAATGAAAAAGCAGTTTGGATGATTTATTTTTATTGTATTTATAAGGTATCAAATGTAGTTTTATTTCAAAAAGAAAAAACATTTTTATTAATCCACTTCCACCCAGGAAGTAAACAGACCCCTGCTCCAATAACTAGACCAAGATAGAAAAGTTTTCTCAGTCAATTGCAGAATTGGCAAATACCGAATTCCTGTTATTTGACGTAATTTGAGTGAATAAGCTTTGCAGAAAGCCTCTGAGTCAGTCTGAGTCATTGCTTTCAGTGATTTTGTCTTTGCAAACATTTAAATGAAAGGCAAGCAGAAGGTTGAAGTCATTCTGCTGCAGAAGAAGTGCAAACTAAAGCTTTCAGGTAACTTTTCAGGTAGTTCCATTCAGGAAGTGTTCATTGAATATCACAGTCACACTCCTCCTAATCTACAGAAGCCTACATACACTCCTTATCAGTGGGAATATCTCATTAATTTAACGTTTTTTGTTTTTTTAAGCTGAAATCCACATTAAAAACGAGTTAAACGTGTATCAATAACACTATGGGTGGATACTGCTTTAATCTTTCAAGTGCATGTTTGATTTGGCATTTAATAACTTCTTGGTTTAACCAATAGGTGATGTCTTTAAAACTAAATAATTTGAAGAGAAAATGGAGCTCAGCACATCAAGAGGAGACCTATTTTATCAGTAAAAATAATCTTCTGTTGTATAAAATGAACCTTTGTCAAACCATGACAGATTATCATTAATCAAGGAGGAGAGGAGTGATCCTTGGTTTCTGTCTAAGTTACAAAGTCATCCTCCAATCCTCCCACCGAGCTGCATCTGTCCCAAACATGAATAAATATCGCCATCAAATAACTGCGCTGAAGTTTAAGGGTATTTTTAATCTTCTGACTGATACAAAGGAAGGAAGAACATCAAAGAAACGTTAGAAGTTCAAAGAGGGTCACAAATATGTCATTTCTTTTCTTGGTGTTTGATCTACATGACAGTGCAGCATGTTTCAATTACTAATGAGAACAGTGCCATCCATCCATCATCCATCATCCATCCATCCATCATCCATCCATCATCCATCCATCATCCATCCATCATCCATCCATCCATCATCCATCCAT
>JAUZNJ010029310.1:0-15504 GCA_034780135.1 Jordanella pulchra | reverse complement strand
AATAAAAAGAGTAACTCACCAGCTGTTTCCGGGTCTGATTCTGCATGTGGGTCAGAAGACTTCCCTCCATTATGACATCTACAGAAACCTGATTGTCCCTAGTGAAGGGCTATTGACTCCATATCTCTGGAGTTCCCTCACAAGCCACCATGGGTGACATGGTGGAATGCCTTCTCTTGGTCCCCAAAGCAAATGTGAACTAGTTGGGCAAACTCCCATTAACTCTTGAGCACCCTGCAGAGAGGATAGAGCTGTTCCAGTTCTCAATGGCAAAGACAAAAAGCTAACTGATCCTCCTGAAATCAGATTGTCAATTAGCATCCTGGCATAGGCGTTCTAGAGGGAGGTGTGACCCCCCTGTAACAGGATTACACTTTCTACTCCCCCTATTAGTGAAGAGGAACCATAACACTGGTCTGCCAAGCCAGGGACAATGTCCCCAAATGCCACTTGATGTTGAAGAGGTTTGTCAACCAAGACAGCCCCAGAACATCTAGAGACCTGAGGTACTCGGTGCAGATCACATCCACTACTGAAGCCTTGCCATAGTGGAGTGTTTTGACCACTTCATGTGCTTTAGCCTGGGGTATGAATAAGTCCAATCCCAACTATCCAGTCAATGCTTCCACCCGGAAAGGTATCACAACCAGTTGGAGGAGATCCTCAAAATATTCCTTATACTGTCTGACAATTTCCTCAGTCACGGTTTCCCGCAGTTTGCAAGAATTGCTCTGAGGCCTGTTTCAACAGTATATTTTTACTTCTGCCAAGGAGGTTATGTTTTTATCACCGTTTGTTTGTTTGTCTGTTTGTCTGTTTTCAAAATAACTTGAAAAGTTTAAGGTGGATTTCGCTCAAATTGTCACAGAAGGGGGGCGTGCAGGTGAAGCAGTGATTAGCACGCACGACTCATGTCGGAGGCCTTAGTCCCTGACGCGGGCGACCCAGGCTTGTGTTCCTTTCCCGCATGTCTTTACCCCTCTCTCATACCCCCTTTCCTGTCAGCCTACTGTCTGAAAAACTAGCCACTTGTGCAGTAAAAACTAAAAAAAACTAAAATAAAATTTCACAGAAGGGGCGTATTTTAACCAAAGAATAGAGGTTAATGTTTTCCATTGCAGTTTACTAAGTTAAGACAGTTATTCTGTTAAGATAAAACCTAATCTTCATTATGTAAATAACAAGGGTTTGGATATTAAATGGTAGCATAGACCAAGATAATGATCATTTAGTAAAACCTATTATGGTAAGTTTGTTGCTGTGTTCTAACATGCATACATCTAATGTATTGGTTTCAAATGTTTTATTTTGTGGAAACCCCACCATTACCCTGGACTGATTGTGTTACAACCAATGTTAGCTTTTAGATAAATGGGTAGATTTCAGTAGATAAGTATTTGATGTTGCCAATTTCTTTTTTTGTTTCTCATCGGACCAATGTTCTGCCAACAAAGAAATATGACTTGTCTCAAGAGTTGTTAAAACTTCCCATTATGACATTCCTACTGCTTGAGGTACAGTTAAAATAAATGCAATAGAGCAGATTGAACTACAGACTTGTGTAGAGCACTTCAGAGGGAAGTGGGACAAAGTAAAAGATTTTTAAAAAATAAGATATTAAAAACAAAGCTGCTTGCTTAGAATCTTCTGATTAAATAACACACTGAACTAACTGTTTAATAAGTTGACCAAAACCTAGTCTGTAATTGCATATTTTTGATAAGCAAAATTAATGACAAGTGTGTGAAGGTTCTCAGACATCCAGGTCATGGTCAAGCTTGGAAAGTTCAGCTTAGACAACTGGACGTGAAATTTTCTAGAAGATGTTTCAACTGTCATCCAAGAGGCTTCTTCAGTTCTAACTAATGCTGGAGAAAATGGAGTTAAATATACTTTATGTGTGACCAAAGAATTCCTGGAGGGGAAGAAAATAACTAAAAGTTGGCCCTGATCCCTCCAATATAATAGTCAATCGACGTCATTTGGTGGCGTTGATGGTCGTCAGGGCTGCTGCTGCCAGCATTTTTATCTCAGTAACAACTGTCTACACAATATGCTGAACCCTGTTGTTTTTTTCCCAAGGGATACAAAGTGATTTAGGCGGAACTTAAAAACTGCTGGTCTGCACTGATTCTCTGTTCCTTTAACCGTTTCCCCTTTGTATTTTGTTTGTGATAAAAAAAATAATAATAATAATACGCACAATACAACTTTAGCTTTCTTTTTCTTTCAACACCTTAATTTGTGGTTTTATTTTTTCCAGTTATTCCATTAAATTAAGAAGTTTTCCCTTTCTTTGATTCTTTATGAAGCATCAGAACTGTTGCTCTTACCAGCAGGTGGATATCAAAGGGAGCTGCTGCCAAGGAAAGACCCTTATTAGGACTTTAAAGCATTTCTACAATGTCAAAATTTGATCCAATACAGTTTAGACCTCTAATAGTATACACCACGGTTCTGTCATTTTTGAAAGCATAGTTTCCAATTACTCGGCCAAAGAGATAAATCGAAAAAACATCTTAAAAGATAGTGATAATTAAATTCCTCCTCTACATCCATTTTCCCTAGTAACTCTATTGATAAGCCACTTGATAACTTATATTCTAAAATCTCGGACATCATTGATTTAATTGCTTCAGCACAAGTAAAGGTAGTTTGTGTGAAAAAAAGTCTCAGTGGGGAATTGCTCCACCATTCAGAAGTGGAAAAAAGGCGAGTGTCAAAAAGTCTGGACTGCAGGTTCACAATAACATCGATAAAGACAGACTTCAGATACACTCAAAACTTAAAAAATGCAAGAGAATTTTTCTTCTCCAAGATCATTACTGAAACATTAGCAATGCTTTTTGTATTCTTTGCTATGGTTGACAGGCAAAAACAATCCCTCCTAACACTGGAGCATCTGAACTCCCACAAATTTTCCAATTTGTTTACTAAAAAAACACAAAGGTATATGTACACCCATATCCAGTTGCAAAGCTGTCTCAAACTACAAATAGTCTTGACAAAATATCCTAATTTCACCAAATAATTCACAAAAAATTTGAAGATATTGTACACCAACTAAGTGCCTCCTGCTGCTGTCTTGATGTTTTACCCACAGCCTTCCTTAAAAGACCTCTACCTGACAAAGCATCTGGTTTAACTCAACTAATAACTACACACTCTTGTTAGCTGTTTTTCTCTAGTCACTAAAATCTACAATTCAAACTGCTGTTGAAAAAGAGGAACGGGCACAAGCTGCTACTACAGAACTACAGGTCCATCTTAAACAGCTCCTTCATCAGTGAAATCATGGAAAAAGCTTAGTTTTAACAGCATAACCCCTTCCTAACAATGACCAGCTGCTTCCAGTCAGACTTCCATGCTGAACACAGTACAGAGACAACATCTGTCAAGGTGTTCAATGACATTTATATAAATGCAAACTGTGAAAGAATCACAGTGTTGATAATAATTCACCTTGGTGCAGCAAGGATAACGTAACTAACAAATCAGAGCAGGTTCACAGGTCCGTACGGATAGGAGGGGCCAGAGGAAGCAGAGGGTTGTGTTGACATCATATCCAGGAGTTGAGAAGATATGTGGCCTTCCAAGTCCTCACAGGTGAGCCAGATTTCAGATCGAAACAAATTGACAGGGTCAGATTTTTCCTGTCAGCCTTGAGTCTCAGCTGGTGCCACACAATGGCAAAACCAAATAAACAAATTCCTGCTCCTTTTCACACCAATCTGAGTTTACAACTTTCTTAAAAAGTGTCCGCCTCCAGCAAGATCAAGAAATTTAAGAAAGCAAAAGACACATTACCAAAACCTCCTTTATCTATCATAGTCACATTAGGATATCACCAGGTGACTATGAATGCATTCAAATATGGGGTAAATGCAAAGAAGGCGTTAAAACATGGATGTGCCAAATGTTGTTTCCTCCAGTTACCTCAAAACAAAACTAAAGTAATAGTTTTTGGCAAAAAGAAGAAGATACAAATGTTAGCATACAATTCCACTTAACACAGCTAGAAACCAACAACCAGGTTCCAGATCTGGGTGTAGTGATGGACTGAAGAGAACAAAAGTCAGCCTTCTATCACCTAAAAAGCATCTCCAGAATAAAGACTTTGAAAAACTTATTAATGCGTTCCTCTTTACTAGAAGTGAATAATGCCACACTGTCTTTACAGATCCATCAGAAAAGTCAATCAGGCCGCAAATGATCCAAAATGCTGCTGCCTGAGTACTCACCAAAACTAAAAAAGTGGAGCATATCACCTGAAAGCTAAAGTTCTTACAATGGCTCCCTGTCTCTCAAAACAACAGACTTTAAAATATTAGTTTATAAATTACTAAATAGCTTAACTTCAAAATATATTTAGAACAATGCTGTCAGTGTATCAACTGCCCAGAACTCTAAGATAAGATCTTCTGTCTCTGATTTACTTTGTAGACCTAGAACTACAACCAAGCACGGAGAATCCGCTTGTAGTTGTAATGCTTGACAAATCTGGAATATTTGAAAGCAATAAAAGCACTCAAACCCCTTCAGCTGCTATAAGTTGAGTTTAAAAACTCATTTGTTAAGAGTTGTTTTGACTTTACTATCAAAACATGATTAATTCATTTTCTATAAATCCTTATTAGTTGTCCCATTTTTATTGTTCACTTTTATTCCTTTTAATTTTTTGCAATGCCTCTGTGCCCCTGCAGTGTACTTTTGTTTTGTTTTTTCTTATGTACATTAAAATTGTTTTACTGTGCTTTGATATAAAAATAATCTTTCCTTGCCTTAGTTTTGGCAAAAATGTGACTTTACAAAACAAGGGATTCTAGTGGTAAACCTCCATGGGCTCCAAATTGTAAACTCAGATATTTACAGAGAGCAATAAGTGCACTGCAGGCCATTGAATTAGTTTAAGCCTCTTCTAAGAAGTGTGCTTTTTTCATATTGAAAAAAACTGAAACAGCAGAATAAATGTTACTCTTACCTTTTTCCGTTTCCCTTTCATTTTTACTCAATACACGATAATGATGATCAGCACTACACAAAAAAACCCCAAAACAAAATAGGACAATTTTTAAAAATCTGAGGTGCATAAATAATAAACTTTACACCTGTCAAGGTTTATTTCAGAAAAGTTAAGTAACTATAAATACCTACTTAAATATTCACAACATTCTTAAGAAGACACATTTTACAGCTTAAAAAAATCAAAGTTGTTTATTTCAAAAGGGTCACAGATAAATCACAATTTTAAGAGTTTCTAGCTCAAAATGAGTTTCTAGTGAGAGTAGCAGTTAAAATAAAAGGTTTACATTAAGGATGACCAGAAAATTGTACTCAAGAGTTGCAGTACTTCATCGTATTTTTACTTAAGTAGTTAATAATCATTTAAGAAATTACTCAAGTAATAGCAAAGTAGTATTTGTCAAAAAGGCTACTCAGGTTCTGAGTTCTAATGTACTGACTACACATAATCATAACAACTGATTTAATATTTCAAAAATTATGCAAAGTTACGCTCCCTTCAGGTATGGTCTGCTTGCTCACCCTGCGCCACAGCCAATGTTTTGATCTACTTCTACTCAGACTAAATCCTGTTTGAGTAATCTGATTACAAGAATTCAGATCGTCATTGAACTCCCTTTCCCTCTCCTGTCTCCGTAGTGCGAGAGTGTCAGTCAGAAATCCTCCAGAGCCGAATCTATCAACCATTTCTGTTTTGTTCCTATTACAATAAATCCTTTAAATTGATATTGTCTCCTGTGGTGTTCTGCATGTGGGCTAAGAGTGATCTGAAGTACATTCAGGGAAAATAGTGACATATATGGGTTTTTATATTATGTCCTTTGTCAATTATAGAAGTTTTGTATCTAAGACTCTTATTATACAAGTTTTGTATCTAAGGACAATGGTTTTTACTCTGTGTCCATGAGCTCTGAGCATGGTGTAACTTGTTGGTATCGGTTGCATAGCTGTCCACTCTTTGGGCGGATCGGTTCAAATGCGCATTGAATGGGACCACGGCTCTGCGCAAAATGATAGAGTCTCATATGTCAAACGTTTCCAGTCTCAAAGTGTCCAAGTTCATCGCATCAGGGGAGGCAAAACATGTGGCTAAATTAATTAAGCAATCATCAGCCCATCATTGGTGAGACATTTTTAGCGGAATGTCCATAACTGCTCGAAAGTACTTCATACCCCCAATCTTAGTGCTAGTTGCTTGTGTATTTTAACTTTATTCAATATTTGTTTGTTTTGTTTATACATTAGAAATGTTAAGAGATCCTTAGTAAATATAATTTATAACACAGCATTAAGATGAGAGTTATCATACGTGTCAGAAATGGTTGGTTAGGTGCGGATCGTGCCACACTCATTCTTGATCCTTCAGCGTCCAAAGATTTATTGGAAATAGATTATTGAGTGGGACAACATCGAAGACACACTTTTTTCACTGCAGGTGATGGGCAAAATAGATTAGAATTTCTAAACATGGTGGTTGATGTTTGGGATAATTATACCTCCTCTAGGTGGTCCAAAGATGTTGGGTTATACGAAACAGAAGACGCCTGGGGAAAGTATTTCCCAAATTAAATTGACAAAGACCAAGGAATGGAGTGATATATATGGGTTTTTATATTATGTTCTTTGTCAATTGTAAAAGTTTTGTATCCAAAACTTATTATACAAATTTTGTATCTAAGCACAACATGTTTTTTACTCTGTGTCCATGAGCTTTGAGCAAGTGGTAACTTCTCTGAGTGAAATCAGGAGATATCAGTACCATGTTTTTGTTTTACTATCTGTA
This sequence comes from Jordanella pulchra, assembly GCA_034780135.1. Classification (NCBI taxonomy): domain Eukaryota; kingdom Metazoa; phylum Chordata; class Actinopteri; order Cyprinodontiformes; family Cyprinodontidae; genus Jordanella; species Jordanella pulchra. The sequence goes on along the minus strand of JAUZNJ010029310.1, from coordinate 8,699 downwards.
ATCATGCGCTCCAGGCGTGAGAGGGAGCAGGTTGTTTTCTGATTGGATGAAAGATTTTCCTTTAAAGAGGTGCATAAAGGACGAGGTGTTGGTTGGCACTGGTAGAGTCTGCTGGGGTTTCGTACGGACGCCTAGCTGCGCGTGTTGCCGCCCTGCAGGGGTCGACTGACTCTCCGATCCTTTGTGTCACAGTGAGGAGAAAATTTAATTTGCATTCAGCACCGTGCCCTGATTGATTGTGCTTGTTTTGCTGTTTTCTGTGGTGGAATAAAACAACACATTTTACTCTAGCAGAAACAGTGCGTGTGTGTATATTTGTGTGTCATCTTTACTCCTCCTGATCCTGACATAAATTTCATAAAACAAATAGGCTGCATCAATGCTGAACTACTGAGGTGTCAGTTTGCTCAGCAAAAGATGTTTAGGCCGTAAAGGTTCAAATAAAAAGGCTTTTGTAAAGAAGTTTTTCAGTTGCTTTCATCTAGCTATTTTTGTTTCGGTTGTAATTTGATGTTTTAAGCAACAATATAATGTGTTTAACAATTAAAAAAAAAGAACTTTTTGTGTTTCAGTATTGTTTGAACTTTTCAGTCTTTAAACTTCCATTCACCGATTTACAACAAATGAACCAAAGAATGAGTGGGTATGTTGTCAATATTTTAGGAATTTGATCATACATTAGAAGTGGGCATCTATTCTCTTCTCCATACAATCTTTGGTTCTGCTCTCAGATCCAATGCTTCTGGCACAGATATTTTCTCCTCTTGTTTACTTCTTTCTCCTGGTGCGCAAATCCGTCTTGGCTCTTGTCAGAGCTCAGGGAAATTCAGAAGAAAACAAGCGCACCCCTTCCAAGGCTGTCGTTCTCTTGGCTGGAAAGGTTTCCAGAGGACCATTCAACTCCAGTCTGAGAGCGAGCAGAAAAAATCCACAAGCAGCGCTGACGGGGTTGTGAGCGAATCTCTGAGAATAGATTTGAGAGAAAGCAAAAGTCTTGAGTACAAACATTACAAGTTTTGAGTGAAAGTTGAGGAAATCCTGCTCGCACACTCAAAATGTGTGCTCTTGGTTTTTGGCAGGAAAAATCCTCCATACTTTTGACTGCAGATTAACACATTGTTAAAATATAGTACCCTTCAGTCGTGTATTGAATTTCCTTTCAGTTTTGACATGGCACACAATGACAGTGATGATCAGCCTACCAATAAAGCCTAGAAAAATAAAAGCACAAAATATACCAATGTTAACAAAAATCTGTGTACATTATATGTAGGTATGTTCCTGCCATCGTCCCTATATGTTTTTTTTTCAGAATAAAAGCACATTTACAGCAATATAAAATCATACCCATTTTACAGCGATTATAAACCCAGATCTTCATTCCAGACACTTTGTCTAGAGGACAAGGGATACCATTAAAAAAACAGACATAGGTTTAAGTGCTCAACACACAGGAGTTTATGCAGCTTCTCTTCTCATTAATTTCCAGAGGAACTTGTGCTGTGAGGTAACAACTTGTTGCCCTCCTGCAGCAAAAACTGTTTTATGGGAAATTTTAATCCTGTGCATGCGGACATGGAAAAACAGGCTTGTGACGTAAAAAAAATAAGTTGAAAAACTCTCTATTTTCTGTTGCTGTTGCACCTAAATCAATCAGTTAGTGTATCATTGACAGACCAGCGAGAGGAGCTACATGCTACAACCTGTTAACACTTTCCATATGAAGAGCAACATAATTTAAGGTTATGACTTTCTAATATCATACCACACTAGCAACAATCCGTGAGATGTCAAAAGATGATATTCTCTGCCTATAATAAACAATGAACCCTAGTTTTTTTTTAAATTCTTTTGTAGAAGAATCAACAAGGTTTTTGAGCATTTCTGCAAGACCTCCATACTCTTCCTCCTTTCTGCCGCATATTTTACAGACTACTTAAATCCCTCCAATTTTATTACCACCAAAGATCACGGTTGGTAACACTGTGGTGGCACCAGGTCTGTTAGGTTTAACACTGGTAATTACTGCCACCTGTTGCTGTCTTTTGTCTCTGCCTGTGTGTCAACCCCATTATGTTGACCAAAATAAGAAGAATGCAAACCTTTAGTTTTTAACAACAGGTTGAACAGGAAGCCTTCACTGGCTGATGATTTAAAAGTTTTATTGTTGACCTATAAGGCACTGAAATGGCAGACCTGTATTGTCTGATCTCTTGCAGCATGTCTCTAGATACCTTAGATCCAGTGTTCATCTCTGCTCAGTTTTTCTAAAGTCCAGGTTGATTCATAAAGGTGATTGGGACTTTTCAGTTCTTATGAATTAAAGCCTTCCCTTTATATTAGACAGACTTCAACTTGGTGTTTTTAAGCCATTTCTTAAAACACATTTGTACCCACTGGCTTTTAAAACCTATTCTTTTGGGATTTTCATGTTTACCTTTCAGTTTTATATTATCCCTGTATATTTTCTTATGTCAGAATTACTTTACTTTTGTTTTTTGTACAGCACTTTGGTCCATGGAGTTGTTCATAAATTTGCTATATAAACACATTTGATTTTAAATAGAATGATTTGTTTTTAGGTAGCAGTTATTAGCTGGAGCATATTGTGCAATAGTAGCTTTTAGGCGTGATGACAGCAGACTAACCTGAACATGTATGAGTGACGGCCTCACTGGTTTCAGAACCGGCTTTGTTAAAAACTTTGCAAGCAAAACTGTCGGCTTCAGTATTTGTAGCGTTTACTTCAAAAAACAACTTTTTCTCTTTCTCCATCTTGGCACCGTTCCAAAGCCAGTGGTACTCTGCATCATTAGGTTGCTAAGAAAAAACAAAACAAAAAACTCATAGCAGGTTGTTCTGTGTAAAACTAAAAAATATACCAGAAAAATATCCAAGATATCAGCCAAAGTTAAAGATTTTAGAACAGCGATAACTAAAAAAAAAAAAAAAAATCTTTAAGAAGTCAGTTTTGGCTACTGCTTTATTACCCCATGGGTTTTACTTTGACAGGGTTGTACGACGGGAGGAATGCATGTAAAAAACAATTCTAAATAAAAATAAATAAATAAAACAAATCCCAGTGGTATTTTGTGTCATTTTCAAACTACCAACTTTACAGAAAGCAAATGTCCTGCTCTCTTATCAGAAGCCCAACACTCCATGTCCAAAAATCTGTAATATACAAATCTTGATAATCATTCAGAACCTCCAGCTTAAAAACATTTAAAACCAGGTTCTTACCTTATCAGAAACACATGTAAAGATCACTTTTTTATCCTTGCATGTTATATTTACTGTAGGCTTCTTCACGGAATATAGGAAGATGTTATGAGGAAATGTGAAAATGCACCTGATATGTTTAGGATTTTTTGATGCATCAACACAGAATTAAATAATTGGGCCTGAACTTGGTCTTTAATAATTTGGATATTTTCAAAGAGGAAATAAAGAAAAAGTAAAAGCTTTCAAATGTGAATGGGGATTTTAAGGAGTTTTAGACATGAGAGAGTGAGACATGTTCAACTAAACCAAAAAAAAATTTTATACTTACCCAGTAAACATAAATTTGTTTTCTTTTCAGTCCATTTCCTTCCAGTTTGATCAAAAACCTCAGCAGTATAACCTCCTGCTTGGTCCTTTTTTAGATTTGTCAGTTTGAGGGATCCATCCGCATTAATATCATCATTTTTCCCAGAAATTAATTTCCAGTTTTTTTAATAAAACACCACTGTTTCTCCAAAATGCCACTTCAGGGTATCAGTAGGCTTCAGTTTATATTGCAGGGGAACACTGAAATTTCCACCCTCTGCAGCAAACTGGTCACAAACTTTGATTAGAAAAAAATAATAAGTGCAGGATTATTAAAGGACGGAGAATTTATAGAAGGTAGATATCAAGTCTAGCAATATATTTTAATAAAACAAATCAAAATTACTGATAGTTTAACTCTAAACCAAAGATTTTGTTGTACTTTGTATTTTCTGAGACACGTATGAGGTGAAAGATAAATAATTATGATTCAATCCAATTCAGAATAAAAAGTAATAAACCTATTTCTTGGAGTCAAATTAATTTTTCTAAACTTTCAAGTTCTGATCAATTCAATAATCTTGGGTTTTACAAACAGATATAAATTCTGCAGTTGAAGTACAAAAATACAGGAGAACAAAAGACAGAAGCTGTAATTTACAATTTACACCCATCTGGTTTGATTCTTTAAAACTATTCTAACTAACATTAAAAGTAAATTTATGTTGCAGTGTCATACCTTGGGAGAGAACAATGGGGCAGCAGAGTAGTAGAGTAATTATAGTGACCGACGTCATCTTCATCATGTCTCCTTACGATGGATATAATCCAAGACACTCCGACTAGAATCAAGAGAGAACATTTGAATATCAGAAAGGTGTCAGTTTCTTACAACTTGCTGTTGTCTTGCCAAGTTTTAATCTCGCCATGTTTATCAAAAAAAAAAATCCTTGTAACTCATCGCCATGCAGTTACAATGAAATATAACTTTGAGAAAAACTGCTGCTCAGTTAAAAATAAACACTTTAAAAAGTGAAAATTTGGTTAAATCAAAACTTTGTGGTCTTCTTTCTTTTAAACTGATCTTCTGAGCAGCAAGAAATGTGAAACTGTGTAAGATCATATCTGTGAAGGTTCACACTCATCCAGGTCATGGTCAAGCTTGGAAGGTTCAGTTCAGCTGAACGAGAAGTTTTCTAGAAGACGTTTCACCTCTCATCCAAGAGGCTTCTTCAGTTCCAACTGATGCAGGAGAAAACAGGGATACAACTGTACTTGTGACAAAGAATAGGGGAGGTGGAGAAAAGAAGCTAAAGGTGACTCTGATCTCTCCAACATAGTGGCCAATAGAGTTCACCTGGATGGTATTTAGGGAGGTTCTGATGGGTAGTACCTATGAATTCTTGAAGAAAGATCCACCAGCAGCTACAAGAGGAAGGTCATCATCTGGGTCATCAGTTCCCTGGATCTACGGACTCACAAAAATACACAAGGAAGGAGCTCCACTCAGGCCCATCCTCAGCAGCATTAACTCTACATACAGCATTGCTAAACATCTTGCATCTATCCTCGCTTCTTTGGTTGGCAACACACCACATCACATCTCTAACTCACAGCACTTCTCCAACAGAATAAAGGAACAGACCAGATGAAACCATGGTCTCCTATGGCTTCACATCTCTTTTTATCCACATCCACATCACAGAAGCAGTCGCTACTTCAAGGCCACAGTCGGCCAGACAGTACCAACCTTACCACTGACCACATCTGTTGACTTTTGGACCTGTCTCTCTCCACCAGATACTTCCAATTCAACCAAGCTTTCTACAGGCAGAAGCATGAATTTGCTGTGGGCTGTCCTGTGTCCCCCTTAGTAACAAATTTATACATATAAGAAGTGGAAAGCAGAGCTCTACACTCACACATGGGCACCAAACCTAGTCACTGGTTCAGATACGTAGATGACAAATGGGTCAAAATAAATCATCAAAACATCAACATATTCACAGACCACATCAACACAGTGGACAAAAACATCAAGTTCACCTGGGAAGATGTGAAAGATGACAACCTTGCCTTCTTGGACTGCGTGGTTCACATGATGGAAAACAGACAACTCAACATAGAACTCTACAGGAAACCCACACACACTGACCAGTCTTCCGTTTTGAGTCTCAACACCCACTGGAATACAAACTAGGTGTCATCAGAATGCTCCAGACACAAAACCAACCCACCACCAACAGAGGGAAACAAAAGAACAGAAACATATCAGGACTGTCCTGAAGAACTGTGGCTACCCCATATGGGCTTTTTTAAAAACCTGAGAAGGAACAAAACAGAAGAAGGAACATCGTCATCCCATATGTTGCTGGAGTCTCTGAAAAACTAAGGAGGATTTTTAACCAGCACCGTATCCCTGTGCACTTCAAACTCGGTAACACCCTGAGACAAAAATTGGTTCAACCCAAAGATAAGACACCCAGGAACAAGACCAACAACGTGGTTTACACTGTTCAGTGTAGTGAAGAATGCGCAGACCTGTACATTGGAGAAACCAAGGAACCACTACACGGGCGCATGGCTCAACACAGGAGGTCTAACTCCACAGGACAGGATTATGCTGTCCACCTCCACCTGAAGGCTAATGGACACTCGTTTGAGGACAACAATGTCCATATTCTTGCCAAGGAAGACATATGGTTTGAGAGGGGGGTCAAAGAAGCCATTTTTGTTAACCTGGAAAAACCATCCCTTAAAAGAGGCGGTGGTCTCAGACATAACTTGTCACCCACATACAAAGCACTTTTAGCAACTATACCAAAAAATGTTTTATCTAACCTACCATTTACCTGACTCAAGCTTTAAAGAGGCATGTGACCGAAACCACTCTAACAATGAAGCTAACGACCCATCAGAACCTCCCTAACGACAATCCAGGTGAACTCTATTGGCCGTTATCTTGGAGGGATCAGAGTTACCTTTTGTTTCCTTTCCCCCTTCCCTATTATTTGTCACACCTACAGTATATGTATCACTGTTTTCTCCTGCATCAGTTAGAACTGAGAAAGTCTCTTGAATGAGAGGTGAAACGTCTTCTAGAAAACTTCACGTCCTGTTGCCTAAACTGAACTTTCCAAGCTTGTGTAAGATCATCTACCAGTTTACCATCTGTGCTTTGTATTTTAAGCAGGACTATTTACAAGAACTAGGAAAACAGTGCAAACAATATTGGGGATGTAAACAATCTATTTTTAGATATTTCTATGCTTGTACCTGATTGGAATAATTCCAGTACCAATGGTTGTTATTCATCCACCAATGAATATCAGCTTAGGTAAAGCAGGAAACAGCTAAAATCTGCAGAATGAGCTTTATGCACAACTTAACAAGTAGCACTCCCAATAAAGTCACACTCACAGCTGTGGAAGGTGCTTGGATTGTACATGGGGGGTGTTAACGAGAATGGGACGGCCTCTTCCCTCCGACGGAAAAAGGAAAGCGGGAAGCAGCCATTGCTATGGCAACACAGTGACGACACGTGTAGCTATAGGTCTGTGTTGCAGGTTGACATGACATCAAACATTTTCCCCTTTCTTAAAACTAACTATATGCAGTCAGATGAAACAATTTCAAAGGGGACCTTCCCTTCCTAACCATGATACTGTTCTTACTGTTGACCCTATGAAACGAGTGTTAAACTGGTTCCAGAAAGGGCCGTGTGGCTACTGGTTTTCTTTCCACCCAAGCAGTAGCACATCAGACTCCATTCATCCCATCAAGTCATCAGGTTAAGACTAGACTCACCTTGAAGAGATGAATGGAGTCTGGTGTGCTACTGCTTGGCTGGAAAGAAAACCAGCAGCCACACAGCCCTTTCTGGAACCAGTTTGACACCTGTGCTATAAAAGGTGAAGAATCAAAATACCAGTAATTACTAGTCACTTGTTTGTCCAAGACCCTCTTACAACCTTCAAATTAAACTCTAATATACAAAAAAGATATAATTGTAGACGGTAGATGATGGATTGAGTAATCATGCTATCCTTGCCAAAGTTATGGATCTTAATCTCTTTGCAAGACTTTTTGTTGCTTAGCACAATTGTCTTATGCTCTTCTTGAGGTAAGATCATAACAAACACGCTTTTGGCGACCGGAGCCGCAGATTTACAAATTATCCCAATGTGGAAGTGCCCAACAGGAGCAATGTGAAGAAAAAGAATGGTGAATGGTAAATGGCCTGCACTTTTATAGCACTTTTTCAAGTCAGGAGACACCATCAGTAGGCAATACAGGTGAAGTGTCTTGCCCAAGGACACAACAACACTGAAAGCTGGAGCTTGAACTGCCAACCCTTCGATTGCAGGGCAAACGTCTCCGTCCGACGCTACTGAAGAAAAACACTGAGATAGACATGTTTGTAATGATGCCACAACCTTGATTTTGGTGATTACAGCAACATGGGTGCGACAACACCTGCAACAGATGGCAGAGAAACATCAATGGAGTTGGAAAATTTTGTATATTACGCCAATCAACAAAGTACCAATCTATCCTCCTCCGATATCCTGCTCTTAGGTTCCAGAGCTGGACCCGGGCACGCAAGGCCTCTGCCCTGCACTGGTGCATCTCTGCCATTGCTCTTGCTCCTGATGCTCCTAAGCTAAAGAATGCCACCTCAGCTCTGCTGTCTGAGTGATTTGCCCCCAAAGTGGGATAGTTTACACTGGTCAGATCGAAACACCATGGAAAGTGACAGCGATCTAGCCAAAGCTTAATCCTGGACTCCCAGATCTAGAGGCATCTTTGGAGGATTTAGTGCACACAAGGACAATGCTGCTGTTTTGCTTTCCATAAGGAATAAAGTACAGTGACTCACTCATACAATCCAGGTCCATCATGCTGAGTGGAAACCGGCATGAAGCAGATAGCACCTCCTTCAATTTGATGACGAGGTGAAGCAACAAGACTATACCTTGATGCTGACTATTCTAATTACTGGTGACAAGTCAGGCACCAGAATGTAGAGAATGTGTCACTAGAATTGTGTTTAATTGTAAAACAGTATTTAAATGATTGCTGAAATAAGCCATGTTGTTGGGATCCGGAGCCTGCCGCTCCATCTTCCATCCAGCAGAGTGCGCCGTGGGTCTCCTGGGCTGGAGCCC
>JAUZNJ010029309.1:0-15506 GCA_034780135.1 Jordanella pulchra | reverse complement strand
GATAAATTAAATGACGTCGATAGTTTTTATTTATTGTGCGATTAATTGATTTATCGTTTATCGCGACAGGCCTACATATGGAATGTAATATTCCTATTATTTTACGTACCACACTAAGATGTGACTACAGGATCATATTCCAAACCTCTGCACCTTTATGCTGAGCTTACTGACCATACAAGCAAGTAGGGATTTAAAGACCACCAGTAAAACCAAAAGAGATGGATTAGCAGCGCCCGTTAACAACTGATGGTGTAATCCAGGACATAATACTCTGAAGCATTACCTTTGCAGCACAGGTATGTACCCTTTAACTGTAAGTTTTCATTTATATAAGTAAAATAAATTAACAGGTTTATAAGTTGTGTTCAGACATGGTTTACATTTCACCAACAATTGATGATGAAACTTATTTTGTTGTCAGCTTAGTTATTGCTAGGCTATAGGCCTACTTGATTAATTTAAATCAATATCTTGCACAAAATTGAATTGGTATTGGAGGCAAACTGGTCACTGGATCAGTGTCTTTTTCTACCTTGAAAGAACTCAAATAAATAAAAACTGACAGACTTTTCTAAACTGTGCCCGTCAGTTTTTTTGTGTTTAGGTTAGAATATTAAAGCTACAAATAAAAAAAATCATTTTAGAGTTAAAAAAAGAAGACTTTACCAGTTCTGCAAAATCCTTTAAGAAGACACTATGGTCAAACGTGATCGACCTCTGCTTTGCTTGGACTTTCTTTTATTTAAAAAAATCTGTTTTGCTGAAAAAGCAAGAAGTTAGAGGCAAGAGTCCATAGAGAAAGGACTAATCAGAGCAAAAAACAGCATCATATGACTGAAACTCCTGCAGCTCATGCCAAACTTATTAATACAGTCAGTAAACAAGTGTAGAGGGCAAAGAGCGGACAAGCGATGTAGGTCAGAAACAAAAAGACAAATAATCTCATATCCGACTGATAAATGCAACAAATCTAATGATAGAAAAACTTGGAGGTTACAGAAAACAGGGACTTACACTTGTTACCCGTCTGTAGATCTGCGCCGCATTTTGGCATTCTGAGTAGGGATACTCAGAGGTGGCCATTTCCAGCATGCACATGCCAAAGGCATAGACGTCTACAGATTCATCGTATTTCTCCTCATACATCTCAGGAGCCATAAACTCGGGGGTACCTTTTAAAAGTAGAAATATACAAGGTTTAGATGTCTAAATCACCATTAGATTTCTTATAATATGCCAGGAAACAGTTTACACCTCTGATAGTAAAATTTAGGTCATAAACTGTAATAAAAAGAAAAATACTACAAACCACACACTTCAACGTGCCCAAATAGTTGAGGCGTCTGTAATTACTACAAACTCTGAACATTACTTAAAGGTGGAGGAGGAGAAAGATGGAATTCGGAGGCATTACTAAGAAAATACCTGTGGTCAGCTTGATGGCTACTCAACCACAAAACAAGCCAAGTTTTCATTTGACATTTTTTGTGTGCAGCCATTACATCCTCAGACAGCTTAAATCTAGCTTAACAGCAGACATACTAAAGGTACTTTCCAAATACCTGTGGTTTACTTTAACAACCAGCGGTAAAATGATTGTGAATGTTGTGGATGTTTGCATTTAAACAGGAGTTACTCCTGCAAAAGTGAAGGTATGCAAACTGTTTCACCTTTAAAGTGTGGTCTATTGTTCTGTGTGCAGGCTTTTTCTTACCTATAACGCTTTTGGCGAAGGAAGCCCTCTTCAGGGTGGCCAGTCCCAGGTCTCCGATCTTCACAGACCCTGTTGGCCCTGTGATGAAGATGTTATCGCACTTCAGGTCCCTATGGATGATGGGTGGGGCCCTGGTGTGCAGGAAGTGAAGACCTTTGAGGATCTGTCGGCACCATGAGCGCAGAACCTTGATTTTCATGACCTTAAAGCGCTTCAGGTACCTGAAAGCGAGATAACATTGGGAAGCAAAGTCACACTTCGTTTCACATTGAAAAGAAAAAAAAAACATGACAAACTGTGTTACATAAAATTTTTGTCTGTTGACAAAAAACAGCTTCTGGTTTTAAAATCTAAAATAATTCACAACCAGACTGTTAAATTAGCGTTTGATTGTTTTTATTTACATTTCTGATGTATCTATTCAAGCAACCTTTTATTCCCTGCTTCAGTAGCTGGAAAATATGTCCTACTGTTGCCACTTTCTGAACAAACCCACATCAAAAACAAAGCTACCTTTTTGTTATGAGCAAGAATTTTAAGGTTGACAATGATGGGAAAATTAATGAGTCCAAATCAAAGTTTGGCAGTGCAGACAATAAAGACAGTGGAGCCGAAAAAAAAAAAAAAATTGTCCCAAAACCATAATTAAAATACAATGCTTATGTAACCATTGTTTACCAAGTCAGAAGGTCTATGTCTAAATAGATCAGCATAAACTGCTTCATCGTTGTGCACAAACTCTAAATTAGAATAGAAATCATAGAAAGAAATCCTTAGATATTGTCTAAAAATACTGCTTGATTTAAAAGTATAGATACAAATGATCCTTTAGATAAAGAAGGCAGAGAAGAGGTGATGGCTTAATTGAAAGATGGAACAAATAGAAAGGACTGATGTTAGAGTGGGGGAAGGATAAACAGATGGAGAGATCAAATGGGAAATAGATGATAGGTAGATACAATTCTGGAAAGGTAATGGAAGGATACAATAGCTGGATAGCTAAAAACAATTTAAGGGTAGCTTTAGTGAGGTTGAGGTTTTAAAGAATGATGGATGGATGCCATTTGTACAGAAAACCTTGATTTTCTTGATCTTCAAGTGATATCCAGTTTAGAAAACTGGATAAATTAAAAGTAGGGGTGAACCGATTTCTGGTCTTTGAAAAGCTTGGCATAACTATTCCGATTTTGACTGAGAACTGACACTGTCAAATCTTATAACATCACAAGACACCAGATATTTCAATCTTATCTCATAGAAACAACAATTGTTGCCTGCAAAACAATAAAAACTTCCAGACTAACTCCATTCAAATATAAAGTGAAGTTTAAGGCATTGGCAGTGGGTACAGAGGGAGATCATATTGGTGGAATAGATCGGATTCACATCTTGGTATCGGCTGATCACCGATCTTCCAAAATGAAGAAAACCGGGGTTGATGATCAGACGGCCGATAAATCGGTCCACTGCAAACAGTAAATCCTTGAAATACATACCTTTCAGTTCTCTCCTGACTAAATAGGGACTCTGGATTCAGGATTAAAAGTCTAAATGCAGCAAGTCTAAATATCCCCACAGGAAGGTTTGTTTAGAGGTCACCCAATACAATCAATGTCAAATATATAAAATGCTTATTATTTTATAGCAAAAACATCATCAGAGATGTTGTATTTAAAAAAATATATATTTTAGACACTGCAGGTGACCCTAAATCTCACATTTTTGCACATTTAATCAAACATACAAATAATTGTGTAATCTTAAAGCATTAAAGCTGGATAACCATGAGCAACAAGTCATTTTTTGTGTAATTATTCCATTATTAAAGTCATTTAAAAGAGTCTTTCATTATTTCTAATTCCTGTTTGATAAATGAACAGTTGGAGCCTTTCCCAGCACACGCCTTGTGGTAGACGGGGAAACACCCAATGAGAGGCTGCAAACTGATCTTCAGAGCCATTACAGATTCAAGGACAGAGTTTGAAAAGACAAAGTGTGGGCAGCAACTACTGATCAGTACAATGATAAAGGAGACAATCATTTCATTAATAGCTTGTGAAATTAAATCGATAAGTAGCGATACATAAAAGAATATTGTGATTTTATTTCTATATCTAAAACTAATCTTAACCCTGATCTATCAAGTCAGTCTCATCATTCGTCGACAGAGCTGCTGACAGCTCCAGCTGCAAATTTGTCTAAACCAGACGGTTCACTGCTCACTCTTGAACAGGTAACCATGCAGTTAGCTCAAAGAACAAGATCACTCTAAGTGCAAAAAAGAAAAGAACGTCCTTCATATCAGCATTTTGTAGATGATAAAATAAGTGTCAAAATGTAAAACTGTGGCGAGTCTGTTAACAATCCTAAACTATTTGAAGAAATTAAACCTAATTTTTAGTGATCATACCACAAAAAGTGTATTGTCTTTACTTTTTCTTCATTTTACCTTTTATTTCCACCTCACACATCTCCTTTTTTTTTTTTTTTTTAAAAAAAAGGGACCTCGTTTCCCCCTCTGTCTCCCATCCCTTCACCTCCTCCTCAGTCATCTCCTGTTATCCCCCCCCTCCGTACTGGAGTCAAAGCGGTGCTGACAGACAAGCTAAACCCTGTGGCATGCAGCAGCTCCAAAGTGACACTGCACAGTGTTTCTCCCACACAAAGTTGCACAACCTCGCTCTTATTTTAGCAAGCAAACCCAAGTACACAGATATGAACGTGACCTTTAAGATATAGAAATAATATTTATTTAACACCAGAAAGAAAACAGCCCAAACACATCTACATGCTTTTCTAATGTTCCTTTCATCCACTGAAGCAGTGCTGGTCAGCATTTTCATCTTTACTATCTTTCTCCCTCACCATCAACCCCACCACCTCCCCCCTCGCCCCCCTGTCATCTCTCTTTCTTTTTCCACTGCCTCAGCACAGCACAGCACCTCTCCTTTCTGAGGACTCATCTGGACTGGAGCCGAACCCCTGCGCGGCTGTTATCCTGTCCATAAACGCCGCAGCAACCCAGGCCGCACACTGCCGCAAAAACTACCTTCAAAAAACGTGTACATCTCCAGCAAAAACTAATCCTCATAATAAGTTTAGATTTGTAGAAAAGCTCCACTAGTTATTTTTATGTTCGCATTTGGAAGAGGGAATGCATTCTAGTTTCATTAGATGACACTGAACTGCTGGTGTTCACTCAGCAGGGAAATGCAAAAACAGCTACAAAGCTTCGGAAAGTAGACGTTTATCGAACAGTATTAAAACTAGAGTATTAGTTCAGAACTGGTGATGCTTTCCAGAGGAGGGCGCCACTCTACTGAAAAGAACAGAGACAAATATTTCTCCCTCTTCTGTTACAGGTGAGTCGGTGCTTTGTTAATGTTAGAAGTGATATATCCCTCTAACTGTAACATTGCAATCTCTCACATCAGTCCTCTTCTACCCCCAGTGCAGAGGAACAATGCCAGGAATGAGAGGAATCTGCAGCAGGAGCAGCAGCTGGCAGGTGGTGTCCCATGATGCACCATGTGGCGCAGGCTTATTGCCTTTTCTGTAACAGTGACGTTCACAGATGCGCATCTCTCTTCAGCAGCAGAGAGGGGCGTTCAGGACTTAAACGTCCATTCTTCACTTCTGGATTTGAGGAGGGGATCTGACAGATGTCAGAGGTACCAACATACAAACATACATTATTAAGTCTCTTTATTATTTCACATTTTAGCTTTTTTCTTTTTTAGATTTCACCCTTAAAAAAAGTTTAGATAAAACCTAGGATTTAATCCTTCAGCATAAACTAAAGTGCCTTTAAAAGTTATTGTATGCCATGATACTTTCTCCAAAAATGATGAACATGGAAGAAAAAACAACGGAATAACTGGACAGCTATTAATCAGTCCAAATCTAGTCTTTATAGAATATGTTTAAAAAAAAAATATCACACTTTTCATCATCCTGAACAATATCCGAGTTAACTCTGAGTTCAGAGTTAGGGTTGATTCCAGCATACTCATGATCTTGTATGTCCTAGTCAAAGTCCAGACCTAAATCCAACTAAGGATCCATTGAGCTATAAGGTAAAGCTGCCAGCATCTAGTTGTGTAACGCTGGTAGAACCCCTCCACCACTTCCAACACTTAAAAACTGCAGCTAAACATGTTTCTAAGAGGTTATGACAGGCTGGGCAGAATACAGATACAAACAAATTGGTTTGGATTTTTTAGGGGATGAAAAAAATCTTTTCATACACATTCAAATAATCCCAGCTGAAACAGAACAGCTGGATACAAACCAAACCTCAGAAGTGATCGGATAGTTTCTACAATAAACCTTTAAAACAGATTCTCAGATTTCGACTGTTGATGCTGTCGAGGCTTTTAAACCTGTACTTAAAACTAGTTTTTAAATCCCTCGGATTCGAAATCTAGCCGAGTTTCAGCTCATTTTATAGCTGATGTTCTATTCAGTATTCCTGTATTTCATTTAAACTGTACTCGTTTTCCTTTTTTTAAGTTTTTACATTCCATTGTGGGCTTTTTTTTTTTTTTCTTTTTTGTAAACTTCAGTTTATGCCTCCTGTACTCACGTTTTTAGCGTGCCAGATGTCATGAGCTCGGTGACGAGAACAATACATTTCTTTCCTTTGCACAAACCCTCCCAGGAGTCATAGAAGCGGACAATGTTAGGATGCTGGAGACCCTTCAACATCCCGGCTTCCTCTTTGAAACGCTGCCGCTCCGACTTGGACAGCTTTCGGTCCTGCACACAGGACAGAGTAGGACAATTGGTAAGGAGGAGGCAAAACAAAGATAAATACAGCAATGTGGAAATCCGATTGGTAGACGCAGCTTTTTCAACTATTATTATAGAATCCAGTGGGAGAAAATATTTTAGAGATAAGAGTCAAGGAGTGGAAGAGATGAAGATTAAGCTGAAGGAATAAAATCATTTTTTTTTAATCAATGTCAAAGCAAGAGAAAAAAAAAACAAAATCTTTTTTAAAAATACAAAAACACATAAAAAAAAAATGATTGTTTTCAGTTCATATTGTAACGTTTCATCTTCATTCAAAAAAACCCCAACCATCTATTAGAGGGAGTCTGAAGGCTCCACCCCCGCTGCCTCCTTCAGGCTTCAACATGTCAACTAGACTGTTTATAACAAGCTGCTTTCTCAAGCTAAACTAGTTCTTGTGTAATTTTCTACATATCATCTCATCTAAATAATAATAAGGAAATAAACTTCAGGCGTGGGCTTGTTATTCCCTGTTATTATTCCGAGGAATACTATAAACCATCCACACTTAAAATAAAAGAAACTTTATATAAACTAAACAATACCAACATGCAATACTAACATAAACAGCTGTTAAATAATAAATTGCTATGAAAACACATCCAAAAATATAGAGGTATGGTTACAATTCTCTATTTTTCTACTTTTTTTTTTTTTTTTTTTTTTTGAGCTTTTTACGGCACTAGTGGCTCGCCTCTCCGACAGCAGGCCGACAGGAAAGGGGGCATGAGAGAGGGGGACAGACACGCGGGAAAGGACCACAAGCCGGAACCGAACCCGGGTCGCCCGCGTCGAGGACCAAGGCCCCCGCACATGGGTCGTGCGCACCAACCCCTGCGCCACCTGCACGCCCCTCTATTTTTCTACTTAAAGGATCCCGACATGGAGTGGACCCCAAGCGTCCAAATCAACCCTATTTTAATATGTCAAAGTGTAAATTGAGATTAGATCCCAGTAATCCTTCATGACAACTTTTAACTGCATCACTCTTAACATGCAGTGTTGTTTCAGTGCAATGGGGTTAAAAGCTCGTTCATAAGCCGTTTTCATTCATCTTTGCTCAAAAGTTAGACATGGATCAGTAGTAATATTGTTCTCTTAATATCCAGATTGGTCTTGTTTTTAGCAGGTGTGATCACAACACATCTGAGAATGGTCACACCAAAGCAGGATGAGGAACAGTTTCCACCAGAAATGCAGGTTAAATTGTTTTAGATACCATGGCAAAGATTGTCCAGGAAGAGGAAAGAAGAATTTATGACATTTGAACCGCGGCTCTCCATGTCATAGCAAAGCAGTGGGATCTTGACCAAAACAAGCCAAGTAAAGAAAGTTGCGGTCCACATTCCTCCATCTGAAACACACACATTAATGTGCATTCCCTCTCTACCAATTATAGCTGAACAGATGGACAGGGATGTGTGGGCAGGTCATTGCTTGTAGGGAGCTACACATAAAAACAGCCACTCAGAAAAAAAACAAACAAACAAAAAAAAAAACAACAACTAATTAATTCATGAAATTATAACATTCGCTGTTAACATAACACATTTTTTTTCCCCTTTAGTTTTTTTTATTTTTTATTATTGAGTCTTAGTCCTGAACTGCTAAATGACATTCTTCACATCGCTGAACCAGAAATAAACATAATCTTGGCTGCATAACAACAGCAGAATAAGGTGACAGATCCTTTATTCTGAAGGGATTTGTGTTTGTTAAGCTGCATCCTTAACATGGACTTCCTACAGCTGTCGAAGGAAGGCTGCGCCAGATTTAGTGACGGGGAAAAACAAGCGGTATTAAAACATAGAAAAGCAATGATTAAACTGTCATGGAACAAACATCCAGAATGCTTTATGCCAATGGATGTCTGTGACCCTTTTAGCAGATGAAACTGAAGGGAGTGAACCAACAGATGAAAACAGAAAAAGCACCAAGACCGACTGACATGAGATTAATAAAAAAAAACAATATAATCAGTGGTTTATTAAGGTTAAAGGTAAAATCCCCAACTGAAATCTTAAAGATAAACTCTATTCCCTGTTTTTAGAGATAATCTACAAAATTTGAATTTGAAAAAAATGCTTCAAAATCACGATCTACTTTTCATAGGTCTTTTACAAAATGTTACGTTTTTCTTTGGAATACAAATCTAAAATAAACAGTTTAAGGTTTTTGAATACTTCTGCTACCATCGCATAATCCAAGTTTGAAAAAAAACAACACAAAGACCCTCAACCAACACAGGGAAACCAGCATCTTCTGTAACGTTTTATAGCTTTTCTGAAAACCTTGTGAGCTGCCTATCTGGGGTGATGAGCTCATACTGTACAACCCAGAGCTCCGTCTCCATCATGTGACTTATTCACTCTCCTGCACATTAAGGGGCTTTTGAATCACACTGGAGCTTTCAGAAATAATGCATGTGCGTGGAAGAGACGGCCTGAAAAAGCTTATCCCTTCATCATCCCGCTCGCTGCCGAACCCACTTCTCCTGATGATCGCCCATTAGCACAACCCATCCGCGAGCAGCCTCACTAAGCTCTACTCCCATTCTCTTCTTCTTCTGCTGTTTTCCCCGCTGCGATCACATGATCTCGTCTTGAGGTCACATGACTAGAGCTGTTAGTCACATGACTGCCTGGAAGACAACCTCACATTTCCGAGCAGCACTTAGAAAAGACCCTGATGACCCATAACACTTAGAACCCTCTCTCTGGGCATTTGATGATCCTTCTCTTTTCTTCAACCTAATTATTTAAATCGTCATGCCTCATGTTTGCACAACTCAAATAAATCAGTTCGCAGTAAGAGAATATAAAGACTAGCCCTAAATCTGACAAAATATGTCTTTGTAAAAATATGAAATCAAACAAGCACTGCTTATGATTAGGGTGGCAGTTTATCTCCACTGAAGTGACAGGAATATAACCACATGTGAGGCTGTCTGCGTGTCCACAGACATTACTAGAGACAGCAGACTGGAAGTCTGAGAGAACTAATCCAATATTAATATTTGCTTTTTTTTTTTTGGTCTAGAAATAGACACAGAAACAGCAGGAGTTTTAAAAGGAGCCGCTCAGTGCAGACTTTTACAAAGATAACGCCTGAAATGTTAACGTTGGGTCAAATGACAGCTTTAAAACATTTCATTGCTGAAGTCTTTGTTTTCCTTTTGGAAGGTTGACATCCATCCAGGCTCAATGATTCATCCAAAGTTTTCTGTTTATGAAGATTTATGTTAAGAAAATCTGATTCTTGGGCTTCGGTTGATATCACTTCATCACTTTTTGCTTTTAGATTTGTGCTTGTAACTGATAAACTGTGTATCACCACTAGCTGCAAATATTAACTTTGTTATATTTTCATTGTTTGTTGCCCTTTAAATAAAAAACAAAAGTACGATTGAAATAAAAAGCTAGTTTTTGAAAGTAATGTATTTCATTTGTCATTTTTTATTGTGAAACTGTATTTCACTTCATCTACATCTTCAACTCAACTCTTATTACCTTCTCTTTTCCTGCTGAAGAAGCGCAGAACCACAGTATGACACTGCCGCCCCCGTGTTTCACGGTAGGGATGGTGTGTTCAGGGTGATGTGTAGAATCAGTTTTCTGCCTGGTTTTTCATGTGAAATGAGGGTCTGATTTCACCACAGCACCTTCTCCCTCATTTATTTATTTTGAATTTTCATTTCATTCATTTTATTCAAATAAAACAGTAAAGAAAAATCTAAATTCCTGAATGAAAGGGAGCAGAAAGAAGAATCTTCTGTCCCCTTTGTCTAAAGCATTACATTTAAAAAGAAAAAACAATACAAAAGCATCAACTACAAGAGAAATACATCCATTGTTTTGTTCTGAATGCATTTATCCATTTTTAAAAGATCTCAGTTGCTTTTAAATTATAATTGCTTTCTCTTTCCCTAGAATGTTTGTTGGTAAAGTATTTTTTTATCTGCTTTAAACATTGTTTGTAAAATACTATCATTTTCTAATTCATTTAATGTCAATTGTCATTCTTATGGCTCTTTAATGTTATTTAAAAATTGATTAATTATGAATTTAACATGCATTTTTTCAAACTTCTATACAACTTTAACACTAATGTTTTCTCTGTCATTTATATATATGGCTTTAAGGACATCAGACTAAAGAAATGCTTTGAAAAAAAATGTTTGTTTTTTTTATCTTAAAATAATAACATAACACATGTTCATATATCATATTAAATCTCAAAACTCATTAAGGTTTGTAGCTGTAAACCCAAAAGATGTACAAATAATCTAGTCTTCTAAGTATTTTTTGCAAAGCAGTATGTATATAATCAAAGAAACTAAAGTGATATCAGGATGTGAGTTAATCTGATCCATAATACATGAACCCATGTTCAGTGGGTTGTTTTTGCTTCCTCTCCTCTTCCCTCAATCTCTGGCTTCAAAACATCATGAGGTTTCAGTTTGTCAGACTCAAAAATATCCCCTTATTTTCCAGTTACGATGCTCTCCTACAGGTTCCCATAAACCCCTTCCATCTCACACACACATGCCTGAACACTTAAATCTGCAGCCTCTTATCTGCCACCCACACACAGACACTTCTTTTCAACATAAGGACTTCACACTCGCTAATCCGAAGCTCGGCATTGTCGCTGCCTTCCCTCAGCCAATCTGAGGGCTTCAAAGAAGCCTCCTATACATCTCTGCGTATGTGACAGCTCTAATTTTGAACGGCCTATTTATGCACTGCAGAAGCCAACCAAGGACACCACACTCACACACACACACAGAGGCAGACAGACAACAAGCAAGCAGGCAGAGAGGCTGGCAGAAACACAATCTGCACTGTTACAGTATTATTCCGTTTCCTGCAGAGAGGCGGAAAACTGATACCCACTGATCAGTCTGGACGTCCCGCTGAGTTTTAACGCTCTGTGATCATCTGCTCTGGCCCTCTCTGGTTTGTTGCACATCGACCAGCAATCCCAGCAGCAGATGGACCGAGGCTACAGCTGACCGCTTTACGACATGTGCCAGCGGACAACAAGTCTCTCACGGCGAACTGGTGCTTCAGAAAACAACAATATAACTGGGAGTTGAAGGGTAATAACTGTGATCTCTCCCGGGGAGATTAAATTTAGAACAAAATAATTGCATCTGTTTATCTGCGCCCAAAGACTTGGGTGTTTCTCATGGTATCCATGATATTAAAGCAGTTCTCTCCTATTTAGAGGGACAGAAAGAGTTCATGAAGGAAGGATGAGATTAAACTTTTAATAAAACATAAAATAACAAGACTTTTGTATTCTTTTATGCATTAAATTGACTTTTAATTGGGAAGTAAATAGCTTTCTGTGTCTCTGGGGTATAAACATGATGGGACGCTGCGGCCCTTTTCTAATTTTTTTGTGGCATAGTTCATACAACATTGTTAAAAGCAGAACTTATGCCTTAAATGAATAAAGAAAGCAGTTAAAACACAATGTTAATTGGAACCACAAGACTCCGAATCTGTCTGTTTTTTTCCCTCTTGGAGATATAGGATAGAAAATCAGTTTTACAACAGATTAGATTATAAATAAAAGGAGTGAACACAAAAGTGCTAAGAATACTTACAAGCATGGATGTAAAAATGGCTGCAAAGCTAAAATAAAAGAAACTCTCGGAAAAGATATGATTTGAATTATTTCTAAACTAGAAATCAAGCTTAAGAAAAAGCAACAACAAACTGCAGCTAAACTAAGATGCACTAAAGCAGAAGGTTATGCCTTAATTGCAAACACTGATGCAGCATCATAATACAGCTTTAAAGGCCGAACTGGGTCCAAACTCTGGGAGTTATCGACCAAATTTGCCTTTCATCAGGTTAACCTCTGACCTAGATTTTTCAGATAGTCTGTGGTTTATTCCTAAATCAGGACCTGTAAATCTTAATCACATCTAGGCTGCATGAATGAGCTGGTTTGTTGCATGCTCATGGTGGGGTGTAAAAACAAATAAAATATAACCAGCGGGACCCCCTCCTCATCACCGCTCCGCACGGGGAGGAAACGCTTTCCTGTAACAAAGCACAGCGCTCCTGTGGCACACACACACCTCCACATGTTAACAGAAGGACCCCCCCCACACACACTGCTTCATTTGAACACACAAACCAAGACCTTCACCACAGCTTGTTATGGTTAGCCAGGCTGAGAGAGAGAGGGAGAGGAAAAGGAGAAAAAGGTTCAAGTTAAAGTCAGGAGTTGGAGAAAGGGGTTGAGATTGATCTCATTTGAAGAATTTTTTGCAAATCATGCCAAAAAATGAGGAACAAACTACAATCTAGATTCTTGTTACCAACCTAATGTCACCTTGAACCTACTTCCCTTCCTCCTTGCCCATATTTCTGAGCCTCTAATTCACTCTTTGTTTCCTTGTCACAACACTCTGTCATTCATCCCCCCCTCCTACCCCTAAAAACCATCTCACTGGTTTTTGGTTTCCAATCAATCACCACTCCAAATATTGCAGTAACAGGGGCCCATGTCTCAGTGGCCGTGTATATCTGGACTGGATGGAGCTGAAAAGCGGTTGTTTCTGTAGGAAATGAGATGAGACATGCTGCGCCGGATAAAAGGTATTGGCCTCCTTGCAGATTTCCTCCGTTTCCTTTTTTTGTTCCAAAAATATTTGAGGTCATTAAACTGATTTTAATATCAAATAAAGAGGATCTATATTAGTAGAAAAATCTATTTTCCATTGATGATTGTATTAACCTGCAATAATGTGATAAGTAAAGATGACTTTCCTACTATGCAGAAATGTTGGTCCACCTTTTCTATTGATATCATTAATAAACTCAGCTATAACTTTTAGTTATGATAAGCCTGGTATGCAAGTCTATGCTTTAACTAGGCCATCCTCTACATATACATGGACTTTTTGATGTGCTTTAAATCACTTAGCTTATGACAAGCTGTTCAAGTCCGGAAGCAGCAGAGCAGTCCCAGACCATTATACTACCACCGATACGGTTAGTGTTCTTGCATTGATTTTACTCCAGATGTACAGAGATCCACATCTTCCAAAGAAGTTTAACTTTTGTTTCTTAAGAACAGTTAAGGATGTTTTTTATGATACTTCAACAGAAAAAAAGCAATAAGAAAAAACATAATAATCTTTTCATGATAATCTTTTTAAGCTCTTTTTGACCAGCAGTGGTTAAGCCGTCTAAAATATCTTTGTAAACCCTTTGCAGATGAATGAATGCCACTGGCATTGTTTCAAATATTTTCTTGAATTTGTCTGGGAATATTTCGACTGAGTTCATGCCAGTGACGGTTCTTATGAGGGGATGTCTTGATCCTACAGACCTGACAGAAATCAGACCCATCCTTGATTTCAGGAAGCGTCTATAATGCCTGTTTTAAATGATCTTTTTAAGTATTGGCTCAGCTTCAATGGCTATTTTTCATTGTAATTAAGGAAATCCGAACTGTTTGATGCTCTTACATCCCTCGGTGTGACAGGAGTGGCTTTTCTAATGTTTGCTAAAAGGATATAAAGATTATCATGTTTTGTTTTGCTTTTATGTCATCCTGAGCAGCAGCAGGCAATACAATCAATGTTATTCTTTCATACTGATGCAACTGCAAAGCCATGTGGACATGCATACTCGTCCTCTAACAATGGCTGCCATCCCAGCCTGTCACTCATTGTTAACTGTTGTTTCAAGTCTGTGCCTGGCTGCACAACACACACCAACTGTCTAGCAGTAGATTCGTTGCCCTTTGCTCTCATAGTTACGCTTCATCTCCCTTCTTCTTCTTCTCTCTCACTTCTGTTGTCTTCCAGCTTCCAATTTCCAAGAATAAAAACTATTTAGGACCCCACCGGATCCGGTCATCCTGATCCAGGGCGTTATAAGAGGAAATCTGAGTGTAAAGTGTTAATCCTTAACAGCATGTTTCGCACAAAGAGTCTGATTATACCTGAAATAATCCTGATTCCAGGAACTAATGAGCAAAATGCAGGTTTTCCCAAGTTCAAGCGAGTCATTCTCTACGTTAACGTTGCAGTAAAAGATCAAGATTTAATCGTTGTTTTAAGACATCTACGGCCCTGTGACACTCTAATCATGCAATCACGCTTCCCTTTGTGGCAATCTGAAGCCAAACTAACTCACTAATCCTAAATCAGATGAGCTTATCTGTTCAACCAGGACCAAAAGCTCTTACTCACTGATTACAGTTTTCAGTGAAATGATTAGGAGCCATGAATGGTGTCCTTTGTCAATGAAAAGGAAACGCAGCGCTGACAGTCGCATGACTACAACGGGCACCACTAGTTGAAAAAAAAGTTAAAAGTTATTAAAGGAGACTTTAGATTTTGTTTTTTTTCTTTTTTTAAAGGAGCAGCACCTTGCAACAAAACATATTTCTTGAACCTTCCTCACATTTTTTTTGCACTAAAACTTCTACTTAACATGTGTTCTATTAGGAGTTGTGTTGTAAATAATGCAAAAGACTAGAGGTTGGTCCTGTGTTGCTTTATAAATAAAGTTGGAGAAAACAGTAAAAGAAAAACAGCATCATAAAGAGCAAAGAAATCAGCTCCCCAATATGGGAGGAGAAGCTTTAAGCAGGAATATCTCACAGGCATCTTTTCAATCCACCATCTAAAGATGGAAGGGAAAACCATTGTCTGTCTGCACAGGGAGAGAATTAACCAGAGGAAAACTTTGGAGGAGCTGCAGAGATGCATTGCTCAGGAAGGAGAATCTGCTCTCAGAGCTGTCTACGCCTGACCTTTAAGGAAAAGGGGCAAGAACAACAACAAGCTGCCCCCTGATTTATCCCAGCTTGGGATCGATCGATCCATCGATCCCAAGCTGGATCGATCCATCCATCCATCGATCGATCGATCCCAAGCTGGATCGATCCATCCATCCATCCATCCATCCATCCATCCATCCATCCATCCATCCATCCATCCACCCATCCATCCATCCATCCA